>JAANYP010002256.1:198302-248730 GCA_020465985.1 Centrapalus pauciflorus
GGGCCGGAGACCACTACGGACGAGGTGCACCCACCAGAATTAGTGAGTCCCGCACAAGTCCCATCTCCAAAAGTCCCTACAGCAAATCCCTACCAACCACGTGTCCCATACCCTAATCGCTTGAAGAAAGAGGTGCAAGATAAGCAGTATGGCAAGTTTCTGGGCCTGTTTAAACAGTTGCAGATAAACATTCCATTTGTTGATGCAATTACACAGATGCCTAAGTATGCCAAGTTCCTGAAAGACCTCCTTTCTAACCGTCAGAAGCTTGAGGATCTAGCTACAGTTGAGATGAATGCTGAATGTTCAGCTGTCCTCCAGAACAAGCTTCCAGTCAAGCAGGATGATCCGGGTAGTTTCACAATACCCTGTCATATAGGGCCCCTCCACGTTACTAATGCTCTTGCTGATCTGGGAGCTAGCATAAATCTCATGCCTTCTTCGTTATATGCTCGGTTAGGGTTAGGGGATCCTAAACCTACACGCATGAGTATTCAGCTAGCCGATAGATCAGTTAAGTTCCCACAGGGTATCACTGAGAATATGCTGGTAAAAGTCGATAAGTTTGTTTTCCCGGTCGACTTTGTGATCATGGACATGAGCGAGGACTGCACTGTGCCGCTCATTCTAGGGAGACCTTTCCTAGCTACGTCCCGCGCTATCATTGATGTATTTGATAAGAAGCTTACGCTTCGGGTCGGGAATGAGCAAGTTAGTTTTGATGTTGATAAGGCAATGCAAAGGCCTAATGACACAGCCGAGTCCATCTGTTTTGTTAAGTCTTCACACTTCTCTGATAGAGAGCATTATCCAGAAGATAATGAGAAGTTGTTGAAGTCTTTGATGTCGGGACATGAGACGTCTACATCACCGGATGTAGACGATTGTATTTCTGATGATGATCTATCCTCGTATCCAATCTCTTTAGACTCTGATTTCGTTGTCCACTCTGACGATCCCGTTGATCTGTGTGCCGTTGATACGTCTCCGCCTACTGAGGAGGTTGTACCTATGGATCGTGAGGAGTCAGTCACATCTAAGTTGTCCATTGAAGATCCACCGACTCTCGAACTTAAGGAGTTGCCCTCTCATCTTGAGTACGCATATTTAGAGGGGCAATCTCAGTTGCCTGTTATTATTGCTAAGGATCTTTCTAGCAAAGAGAAGGCGCAACTTTTGAGAGTGCTGAAAGAGCATAAGCGGGCTATTGCATGGAAGATTACCGACATACGAGGCATTAGTCCTGCTTATTGCACCCATAAGATTCTGATGGAGGATGACATCAAGCCTGTTATTCAGTCCCAAAGGAGAGTCAACCCGAAGATTCACGATGTTATTAAGAAAGAAGTACTGAAACTTCTTGATGCCGGGTTGATATATCCTATCTCTGACTCCCCGTGGGTGAGTCCTGTGCATGTAGTTCCTAAAAAGGGGGGTATGACTGTCATTCAGAATGATAAGAACGAGCTAATTCCTTCAAGGACAGTCACGGGTTGGCGAGTTTGCATCGACTACCGCAAGCTCAATGATGCAACTCGTAAGGATCATTTCCCTTTGCCCTTTATCGATCAAATGCTTGAGCAACTATCTGGAAATGAGTTCTATTGTTTCCTGGATGGTTTCTCAGGATACTTTCAGATCCCGATCAGCCCGCAAGATCAGGACAAGACTACATTCACATGCCCTTATGGGACGTTCGCATATAGGCGCATGCCTTTTGGTCTGTGTAATGCACCTGCGACATTTCAGCGGTGTATGGTAGCCATCTTCCATGATATGATCGAGAAGTGTGTTGAAGTCTTCATGGATGATTTCTCTGTGTTTGGTAACTCTTTCTCGGACTGCCTGACTAATTTGGAGAAGATGCTAACCCGGTGTGAGGAGACCAATTTGGTCCTTAATTGGGAGAAGTGTCATTTCATGGTCCGAGAGGGTATAGTATTAGGACACAAGATCTCGAGTAAGGGAATTGAGGTAGATAGGGCTAAGGTTGAAACTATATCTAAGCTGCCTCCTCCCACGTCTGTTAAGTCGATTCGTAGCTTTCTAGGGCACGCTGGTTTTTACCGGCGATTCATTAAAGACTTCTCACTCATTGCTCGCCCTATGACTAAGCTCCTTGAGAAGGATGCAACATTTGTCTTCGATGATGAATGTTTGCAGTCCTTTAACACGTTAAAAGAGAAGCTAACTACTGCCCCTATCATGGTGGCACCCGACTGGGAGTCGCCATTTGAGTTGATGTGTGATGCGAGCGATTTTGCTATTGGGGCAGTGTTAGGTCAGCGTCGGAATAAACGGTTCCACGCCATATACTTTGCGAGTAAGACTCTTACAGACCCTCAGCGTAATTACACTACGATAGAGAAAGAGCTTCTTGCAGTGGTTTATGCGTTCGAGAAGTTCCGATCATACTTGGTTCTCTCGAAAACGGTGGTCTATACTGATCATGCAGCTCTGAGATACTTGTTTCAGAAGCAGGACGCAAAACCACGTTTGATTCGATGGATTCTTCTGCTCCAGGAGTTTGATATCGAGATCAAAGACAAGAAAGGGGCTGAGAATCTAGCGGCAGATCATTTGAGCAGATTAGAAAATTCAGACTTGCCTCCTTTGAATGAGTCTGAATTCAAAGAGAAATTCCCCGATGAGTCCTTATGTGCAGTTCAGGCAACTAATGACTGCCCGTGGTTTGCTGACTATGCAAACTATTTGGCCAGTAGCGTTTTGGTTAAAGGATTAACTCATCAACAAAAGAAGAAGTTCTTACGAGATGTAAAGAACTACTTTTGGGATGACCCGTATCTATTTCGGGTATGTGCCGATCAGATCATTCGTAGGTGTGTGTTTGGCGATGAGGCATTCCAAATCTTATGTGAGTGCCACCTAGGTCCTACAGGTGGTCATCACGGGGCCAATGCCACCGCCAAGAAAGTGTTTGATGCTGGTTTCTTCTGGCCTACTATATTCAAAGATGCCCAAGATCTGATTAAGAAATGTGATGCATGTCAGCGTCAAGGCAACATATCAAATCGGAATGAGATGCCTCTACACACCTTTCAGGTGTGTGAAATCTTTGACGTTTGGGGCATCGACTTTATGGGCCCTTTCCCTCCCTCTCGTGGCCATAAATACATCCTAGTTGCTGTTGACTATGTTTCTAAATGGGTTGAGGCACAGGCTTTACCCACCAACGATGCTAGGGTTGTATGTTCCTTCCTTAAGAAGCTTTTCACTCGATTCGGTTCACCGAGAGCTATCATTAGTGATCGGGGTACTCATTTCTGTAATGCTCAGTTCGATAAGATTCTCCAGCGGTATGGTGTTACTCACCGGCTAGCTACAGCCTACCATCCGCAAACCAATGGACAAGCTGATGTTACGAATCGGGGTTTAAAGAGGATTCTCGAGAGAACTGTAGGAGAGCATAGGAAGGGTTGGTCGGATAAGTTAGATGATGCGCTTTGGGCATTCCGCACTGCTTATAAGACTCCTATAGGTTGTACCCCTTATAGGATGGTTTATGGCAAAGCGTGTCATCTGCCGATGGAATTAGAACATAAGGCTTACTGGGCACTTAAATGGTCTAACTTTGATTTGTTATCTGCAGGTGATCACAGGAAACTTCAGTTGAACGAGCTCGACGAGTTGAGAGATCAAGCATATGAGAGTGCCCGGATTTACAAGGAGAAGACCAAGAAGAGGCACGATGCGCAGATTCAGCCTAAGGACTTTAAGGCCGGTGATCAGGTTCTACTTTATAATTCACGCCTAAGGTTGTTCCCAGGTAAGCTTATCTCTCGTTGGACCGGCCCGTTTACTGTTGCCGAGGTATTCCCATATGGGACAGTTGAGTTAGTTGGAGTTGATGGCAACTTTAAGGTAAACGGGCATCGGTTGAAGCTATATCATAATTCTGCTTCTGCTGAGCTGAATGTTTGTGAGGCCGATCTTCGGTTGGCCAACTTATCAGCTTGATTATCTGTGGCGAGTCTTGCTTGAGACTCATTCATAACTCAAGCCACTCTTGTATATTGGTGTGATTTCTTATTGCTGTTATTTGCAAATTTTATTTTATTTTTTTTTTAGGTGTGTTTAGTTGTGTGGATTTTGCTAATTTTTCTTGTGTGTTTTTCATAATGCTCTCTATTGTTTGTTGCTTGTTTTGATTTTATTTTCATTTCATGTTTCATGTTTGAGCCCATAGGTTTCGAGTCAAGTGTGGGGTAGGATATTTTCCTTTATTCTCAGCTTTGACTTTTTAGAAGTCAACAACTTTGAACTTGCATGCTCTTTTGTGATTTTGATACTAGTAGTTTGTGTGTGTCCTTTTCAGCACCTCATTGACGTTTATCCATAGTTTCATATCTCATGCCATGTCGACACTTGAGCTTTGATCATTGCTTGTATTGCTTGCTTTTAAATTTCATCTGTTTGACTTTTAAAGTCAACTGCTTCATCATTTGATTCTTGTTACTTGCTTTTGGTGTATTTGGGAGCTCATATGATGGAATGCGATACTTTGAGTTTTAAGAGTCATTTCTAAGTTATGCGTCACTTGAGGTGTTTGGTCGAGTGATTGGTGGGGTGTGCTATAATAGCCATGGGATAGTTACTTCATGAACTTGGTTTTATACCAAACTTCAAGATCAACGGGAACAATGTCTTTAAGCTCGTGTGTGATTACTCCCAATGTTTCTGAGTTGTTTTGTGCTCATGCTTCATTTGTCATTTTAATTGCATGGTGATGGTTCCATCAGTTGACTCTAAAAGTCAGCTTGATCAATTGTTGGTACCGTTCTTGTGTCATGTTTCACTTGTTCTAATCTGAATAATTTCGGGGCTTTAAATCATGTAACGGTGGGGTGAGGCCTTTGATGCATAGTACAGGTTATTGTGTCATCATTAATTGAGTTCACGGGGCCTATGTGTAGCTTATTTTTACGTGTTGAGAATATTGGAAACTGATCTGCACTTGATAAATGGTTGTTGTTGCTGATAATTGTTTCTGCTGGAAATTCTTTCTGCTGGTTGATCAGTCCACGCACCCGCGTAGGACTGCTCACGCACCTGCGTGAACCCGTTCTTCACACCCACGTGCCAAGTCCTTTTGGCCACAGCACCCACGCTCCCGCGTCAAAGAAATCACGCACCAGCGTGAATACACCCCTGTCCACACACCGGCCTGATCGATTTCACACACCCGTGTACTTTTAGATGCTTTCATTGTCCCGATTTTGCTGCCCTTTAATCTCCCACGCACCTGCATCTGTTCCCACACTATTAACCTCCACGCACCAGCCACGCACCTGCATCTGTTCCCACACTATTAATAACACCCACGCAGCCCCTATCACCCACGCAGCCAAAATCTCGAAATCATTCTCCTACGCTGGGTGACAGCTCCACGCAGGGGTGTACCCCTGACTTAACCCACGCAGGTGCGTGATCTAAACTACGCAGCGGCGTACATGTCCTCTATCCACGCGGCCGCGTGACTTATTCTACGCGGGTGCGTAGCTTTGAGATTTATTTAATATCAGTTCAGGCGCTATTTTCAGATTACGCACCCTCGAGTTTTTCTCCTCCCTCCCGACGCTGCTCCACCAACACGACCTGGTCTTTCAATTTTTGATTTCCTTCGATTTCACTCTCGTTTGTCTACTTCTTCTTGGTCGATTTCTCCATTACAGGTATGATTCTCCATGTTTCATCTTCATTTTCGAAATTTTAGGGTTAATATTTAGGGGACTGCTGTGAACCGCATTCACACGCACGCATTGTTAACTCCTTCACAGCTTTATTGCTTTTATCTTTGCCTGTTCTGTTTGTATCATTCAAGTGGAGGTATTGTTCTTGCTTAGAGCTGTCATGAAACTCATTCATAGGCACACGCACTGTCATTTTTTTTTCCACTCTGATTATTCAAGCATTACGGTTCTTATTTTTGAAATGCTGTACTTGTTTGTTGGTTGTTCAAGTTGGAGGATTATTCTAATTTAGGGGCTGCCACAACTTCAGAAATTCAGCATGGCCCTTCTCTGGTCACGCACACACACCATCACGAACACAAAATGCAGCCTGATTCCTCTTTTTAGGTTGACTTAATGGATGGCTCTTTCTTTCTGATTTTGTCATTATCATTCGAGTTTGAATAAGTTGATGGGACTATTGGGACTGGTCACGATTTTTAGACGAGGCTGTTGTTTTGTTGTTAAATCTCCTGCTTATTTTGTTGAGTTGTGTGTTTCATGCTTTGTGCACTATGTTAATTTTAGAGTTAATTCTAGGTTTCATCTTGAGCCACTGCACACACCATACTCTAATTAGTTCGGGTTCGATTTTTGGTCATCTTGTTTATCGCTCCAGTTGGGTTTCTATAAGCTTGAGGATTGTTCTTAATTCGGGACTGGTCACACACACACACTGTCACGATCTGTAAGTTCATCTCAAGCCCTGTTTTTCTACCGAGTTTTAAGATGAGTTCTTGTTGTTTGTCGGTAATTTCGCAAGGTCACTATGTTACTATCATTATGCATCCTTGCTTGCTATGAGTTTTAGTTGGTTTAAGGGTTTCTTGGCTACTAATTGCATTAGTTGATAAGTTCTCACGTTGTGTCAAATGGTGGCCAGACCAGACATTTTTGTTGGGTTTTCCTGCTTATTTTGTAGAATTGTGTGTTTATGGTTGTCTTGGAGCCGCAATTTTCAAATGGTGCTTATTTAGTTGAGTTGGATGTCTCTTGGAGTTGTTTGATGGTTATTTGAGGTAATCAGTTATAATGCTTAACTTTGCATTAAGTTGCTATTGTCTCGGGAGGTACATATGGTCGCTAACTTAAAATTTGGATTATGAGAGTGGGTGCTCGTGGGAAATACTCCGTTGATACTCATATTAGTTAAGGCATGCATTTGCAGTGTTACTTTAATTATGCCTTTATGGTTTTGGTTCCCATTTGTCTGCTACTTTACTGGCCATTCGTGTTTTGCATATGACATATAGCATTGGGATCCATTCATGAGTACATATCACCTCTACATGGTTATTGTGCATATCCTGGTACTCATAAATTGAATATCATGGGTTGGGGCTGGAAGAGAGCCGAAGTTAGTAGGTATATCATTCATGTGTTAGCTTATACGTCCAAGAGAGAGGCTTGTGGTTCTATTTGCTCATTTATGCTACACATTAGTTGATGGAATTGTTTCTCCCTATCTGATTCTATGCACTTGGCATCCATCTAGTTAGCATGACTAGTCCTCATCTCATGTGCGGATATGGTTCACGATTGGCTAGTAATCATCATGCTCCTCATCATGTTCATCTTTCATGCTCATTTTTCGGCTCCTGAGTGCATCCTGTAATATCTTCATTTCTTACTCACAGATCATGCGAGGAAAAGGCCGCGACGTATCCCATCACCTCCTTCCTCTCCTTTACCAGAGGATGACCCCGAGGCCGTGGCAGGCCCTCCTGATCTCGATCAGTGGCTGATTTTCGCCAGGGACGATGATATGAGAGAGTTTGACAGACTAGCCGGCAAGAGTTTTGCATCGACAACGTCCATAAGCTGGGCCGACATGACCACGATTGGCATCACTGATCGCCTACGGCACATTATGCAGCATGGTCCTACAGATTTGGACCACCCTCCAGCCTTTGAGCGTCTTCTGTCTATTCGAGAGCCTGTGTATCGAGAGCTATGTCTAGAATTTTTAGCCACAGTAGTTTTTGACGATGACACTAGCATGATAGGCTTCAGGCTAGGAGGGGTTGAGAGGGAGTTCTCACTGCATCAGTTTGCTACAGTTATGGGCATATACACAGCAGAGGAGGCTTATGCGCCTATGTTTGAGGATGCTGTTCGCGACGCCCCTACAGACTTTGATCATTTATCTTTCTGGGCAGAATTTGCAACGGGTAGATACTCAAACTCAGCCAAAGGCACATCATTCCGAGACCCGATACATAGGCTATTTTGGAGGATTTTGGCAGAGACCTTATGTGGAAGGGGAGTAGGTGCATGCAGTGTATCGATCAAGGATTTGGAGAGCATGCACTTATTTTTGAGAGAGGAGCGGCCTGTGCAGATTGCTTACCGGTTAGCCTATTTCCTCCGCCATTGTTCTGGCGTTCGTTCGAGTAGTGCCATCACTGGTGGAGCCTATATCACACATTTAGCTCGCCGGTTGGGCATTTTGACTCCAGATATTGAGGGCCGCCTTACGAGAGTGCTGGAGCATGGTGTTATACAGATTCAGTTGCAGACTCTCCGCAACATGGCCATCGTAGATCGCAGGCACAACCACCTAGTCATCCCCCAGCCTCAGCCCAGAGCCCAGCATGACCCACCCCCATTCCATGTTCCCCGCCCTGATATCCCTGAGCCTTCGCATGCCTCCACCTCCGCCCACTTTCCATCGACCCCTCCAACCCTACATTTTGGAGTCCTCCCTACCGATCCAGTAGCCCATTATGCAGCCCTTACTGCCCTACTACACACATACCGGGCCACAGATTCATTACTCGCAGCTGCTGGATTGCCATCATTACCACCCCTTCCTTACTCCCTTGTCCCCACCCCTGCTGTTCCATCTGTGGACCCGACACCTACTGATACTCATATGGGTCAGGAGCAGCAGCCACCGCCATCCCCACACCAGTCACCTCACTCGTCACCACTGCCTACACCACGTCATCTTTCACCTACTTCCGCTGATATGGGCTTATCTGCGTCTACTTTTGTCTCCTCTCCTGCGGTCTCTGATGATAGGCCTCCTGTGCGCCGTTTGGATGCCTCCCGTATCGACCGGCCGAGAGCTTCTACTATCACGCATATTTATTCTCGTCGCCGTGTCAGGCGTTCCCAGCCGTAGTGATCTCATGGGTGTTCAGGATGTTTATTTTATTTTCTTTTGGGTTTTACTTTATCATTTGTATCTAATTGTTTACTTTATTATTTGATGTACAATTATTTAGCTTATTGTTACTTTATCATTGCTGATATCTGGTTGTTCATTATGCTTGCTTTTGATTAAGGTTGGACACTGGTAGAGATGCTCGCTGGCAGTAAGTTCAGCTTCATCGTTCAGAGCCGCCTAAGTGCTTTCTTCATTATCAGGGGAGTTTTTCTCGTTCCAATTTACTCTTGCGTGTTCGATTTGCATGGTTTATGTCAGTGAGGACACTGTCAGATTTAAGTGTGGGGTGGGGGTATCAAAAATGTTGATTTTGAGATTTGCATGTACTTTAGTAAAAGTCGCAACATTTTTGTCAAAAACTGGGCTGATTTTCAAAATTTATTCTCTATTTTTGGCATGTTAGACTCTTTTGCAGTATTGTTCTATTTTCTATGCATGCGAAGCTGAGCAAGTGATTTTGAGATTATTTTGTGGTAACAGGATGTTTGATGTGCGTGTCATGCTTCTTGACTGAAATTCCATGATTAAGCACAAATAACCCTGTATATTCGTTTCGTGAGAATTTGAGCCCATCTAGCATTCATATTTAATGCTCATTATTCTTTCGGTGTGAATTTGTCGGTGTTAATTGGATTAAGGTAGAACTTGTTTGTCAAATACATGCCAAGATCACATCGTTTGAGAATCTAGCACTTATATAAAGGGACAGTTAGGATACCTTTTTTCCCCAATTACACTCTTACCTGCATTATTTCCCATAGTCTGCCCGTTTGAGCCTGAGCCTTTCATTTCGGTGACAACCCACATTATCAGCCAAATAATCCTTTTGTCTATCGTTTGACCGGAATTGGGATCGTGATTTAGTAGCAAGCTATAGATATTTATCTGGGATCATTCACTTGTTAGTTGGTCCGCTGTGAGCCTTGTCGATTATGCATTGTTTTGATAATAGTCGAGTCATATGTAATTCCATGCTTTTGTGTTCTTCCTGACTCTTCTAGTGTTGTACCGCAGCAATGCTAGTATGGTTAAGAGAGTTCTTTTTGGGTACAGAATGGACATAGTCGGTGCTTGAAAATTCAGCGCTATAAAAAAAAAAGAAAAAAAAAAGAAAAGAAAAGAAAAGAAAAGAAAAAGAGAGGAGAAGGAATTGGAATAAGAAAGAAAAAAATAAAGTTTTTTTTGTCCTTCTGAGCTGTTATTAGATGTGAAAATCAAGCCAGTTTGCTTGGGAAATCCTCTCAGTGATTTATTTGGTCCATTGTTGGTTACTCACTTCTATTGCTTGCTGCTTGATCTTGGATCCCATTCTTTCAGCCCACTTTGGCCATATAGTTCCCATGTCCTTAGCCTAGCCTCGTTACAGCCCTTTAAGACCTTTATGTGCTTTATTTTCAAACACTGAGTGATGGCGGCGTGATTTACTCTCAAGCATATGCTCACATTCTTTAACACGTCTGGCATTGAGCGAAATTTGTGAAAACACACGAGCCTATACACTTGAGTGATGAGTGAAAGCTGTGAGGTGCTGAGTCATGTGATTAGGTGGGAAGTTGTTGACATTATCATTATATTCTTTTTGCATCTTGTGGTCTCATTGATTCTTGCCTTGGCTTCAAATTCATAGTTTATGGATCTTTAATGTTTCAGAGTCTATGTGTTTCTTGAGAGTTTGTTTTGAGTTGAGGCCTTGGTTAGAGACATTTATGTTGCAGTTTGCTTGGGGACAAGCAAAGCTCAAGTGTGGGGTATTTTGATATGTGCAAAATTATACATGTTTTTGATATCATTTTATCTCCAATTTATGTGGTTTTCAGACCGAAACGCGTGAAAAAGATACTGATTTCATTAATATGTGTATTCCGCAGGTCAGAAGCCATTGAATCAACATGGGAACGGAAATCAAGGCTAAAATGACGAGACTTTATGATCCAGCCATCTCCCGTGATCGAAAGCAAAGATTTGGCGAAAAGTGTCTCTACACGCCCGCGTAAGACTCTCCACGCACCTGTGTGGCCAAGTCCAGTTGAGCATCCACGCCCCCGCGTAAAACATCCCACGCGCCCGCGTGCCCCTTTTCAGTCAAAGCAAGCCACGCACCCGCGTAACATGCCCACGCTGGGGCGTACACTAGGTTAAAGCCACGCGCCCGCGTGACTTTCCCCTACGCGCCCGCGTGCCGGGCCCAGCCCATAAAAAATCGTTTTTAAAACCTAGCATGCGGCAGAGCAGAGGCAGAGTCGATTGGAGGCGATTTTCAGACATATATAGGCGAAATTCTTCTCGATTTTCAGTAGTTCTTCATAGTTAATCATAGTTTTAGCTTAAAGTTTAATTCTTCTTCAATTTTTGGAGCATTCGGGGCGATTCCAGCATTAATTCGTGCGTTTCAGACACGATTTTGGCGAATTTCAGAGTCTTCTTTCATCTTTCACGAATTTTTATCATAGTTTAGTTAAAGTTCTCGAATTTCTTGGATTAGAAGCATCGGTTCGAGTTTTGGATTCAAATTCTTTATTGTAGCGGCGCGATTTGGTACATTCGTTCCTTTACTTTCTGAATTTATAATGATTTTTATTAATTTAAGTTTAATTTTGAGTGTTATCATGATTAGTGAGTAGTTTTCTTGTTCACCCGCTTGGGATGACGGATTCTATGTATTAATTGGTAAATTATTGGATTGATTGATGGATTTTGGTTTATATTTGTTTGATTCTTGATTATTTCATATTTTCTTGTTAAAAATCAGATTTTTATTAATCTTTTAGCATTGTTTTGCGATAATAGAGTTTTAATTAAATCTGCGTTTTAAAAAGAAAGAGGCTTTAAATGAAAAATTAATAGTCAACTATCTCTTCTAGGCATTGTGTTGCGATAATGATTTGATAGTTGATTGTTAATCTAGGATTTTATGTGTTTGTTGGTTCTTATGCATTGTGTTGCGATAATAGGATTGGCAAATCATAAAGTTCGATTTTTAAAGTGACAAAGTCAATTTGTTGGATTTCGGTGTTAATCGATTATCTTTATGCATTGTGTTGCGATTATAAGATTAATTGGTTAATATTGGAGTTTGATGAGTTGCTTTGTTTTCATCACGTGGGTATAAAGATTAAATATTTTAACTTGAAGTAATTAAATAATCGGTAAATTAAACTGAAATCCGGGCTTAATTGAATTCAAAAATTGGTTATCAACCGATTTGTCTTTAGTCAATCAATTCAATCCATCGCCAGTTAATTATAGTTTTCTAATTCCAAGTGGGTGACGTTTTCGTAATATAAGAGTTCGATTCAGTTGTCGTTACTTGCTTGCTTTAGTCGTTTAGTTTAATTCTTGTTTGCTAGAATTGGTTCTTATTTAATTTGAAAATTTAAAAAAAAAAATTTTAGTTTAATTTTTTATTCTTGTGTTACTTAGTTCGCTTCAGTTATTCGGCTAATTAATTTTAATTATTGCCATTAGTTGATAACTTCCTCAAAACGTCAAAAATAGCTAAATATTGGTTTAGGTTGTAGTATTTGAGTCTCCAATCTTTATTCCGTTCCCTGAGTTCGATAAATCCTGGGTGATTCTTAAAGCTATATTGCACATGATTGGTACACTGCCAGTTGTGTAATTTATACTTTGGGTTCATTTAGATATTAAAACCTGAGGTGTGTTTTACACGCGTCAACATGTAACCATAATACATGCTTATTGCATTGTAACTATGAGCTCATAGGATAAATCTCGGGACATGTTTCAAAAAAAATTTTATATCCTTCAAAGGAATCTCTGTATAAGTAGGACTTTTAGAATAAAATAATTTTAATAGACGCATATCTATCTTTTATTGATAGATTAATATATCTCTTATAACTGTATCCACCATAGGAGAATATTTCCTTAAACATCTGTGTGCATTATATATATACACTAAATTAATCTCTATACATATATTTGTACAACTTTATGTGTACAGACTACTTTATGATATGTGTAAAAGTAGTAGAAATAGAGAGAAATTTTCATATTATTCGCACCATCATTGATACATCAATATATGGTATTTATACTACAAGTGAAGACCAAGTATAGTATGTTGGATATGTGTGATCAAATCACTCAAATCATCTATACTATTTGCCTTACGTATAGATTTGGAAAATGTGGACTTTTATGAAATTTTCATCCACAACTTTTATGTGTACATCCTACACATCTAGTAGTCTCATTTTCTCTAAGAGAACATGTCTGCAGACTATTATTCATAATCATCATTTTTAAATATATATAGCGCTAATTAATAAATATCATCGACGTCGATTTCGATTCCATATAGTTTTAGACATGATATAATTTTATCGAGATCTCATTATTTTCATTCAGGCGCCTGAGCTTCTTCTAGAACCATCATGTCTAATTTTTTTTAATGATACTTATCTTTGGAATCGACTGCCTATCATGCTTCAGGCATGTCTTAGGCTCATTAATCAATAATAATTTTCATTTCTAAAATATCAATATTTACTGAAGCATTAATAACCAAAATATGTGACTTGGTTACTTTCTTTAAATCAGTAAATGTATCTCGCAACAGATTTGCCAAAAATATGTAAATGAATTATCCCAGTACCTTTTATTGCGAGGATCAATATAAGATAATTACAGCTTATAAATTTGTTTATTTTCTCCCCCTGATGTTAGAAAAATTGCCCTTTTTAAAATGGCAACTAGCACAATGTGTCGTAATGATATCAACTGTCAGTGATTCATTTTATTTTATAATAAAGGAGATTTCATACCCAATCATAATTTCCCAACATTCTTTTGAGTACCCATCTTTATGCGGTTTGGTGGAGCAATTTAGAATTTTTACTATTTTAAAAAGAATAGATGTGATATATTTGATTCTTGACCAAATATCATTTCGTATGGGGAGAAAATATGATAACTTGTTGGCTTAATGTGAATTAGTAATATCACAAATAAATATTAGAACCTTTTTATTCTATTTGGCGTACGAGATACACTTGAGTTTATTCAAGCTAGTAGTATATAAGAAAGCTCGGCGTGAAAGAAATCAATACAACAAATCATCTAAACACATACACACATCCATGGAGCCAGGAAAACAACAAGAACAACGTCGAGAAGAGATCGACCTAAATCTTTCTATGGAGTCTTTTGATAATCGAGAGGAAAGAAGGCAGAAAAGACGACCAGATCAGCCGGATCTTAGAGAACTCACAATGGTACCACGACAGGAACGCACTTATGTTGGAAGTAATGATCGATTGGGGTTCTATCTGGACGATATTCATACCCATATATTATATATTGATAGATTTATACGATGGCAGTCTTTTCTTATAAGGACTGTAACCCATAGCTGGGAATTCACGGTCCCTCCTCCATCAACTATGCCGCCATATCGTTATTGGATAGAAAGGAATGCAGTGTCAGTGCAACCTCCACAGCCTCAGGAGCCAGTGGAGTCCCAACAACCAGAAGTTAATTCTGCTCCCTCTCAAGATGTTTTTGAAAAGGGTCAGTCATCTAAGACTGACAAATAATTTTCATTTGTGAGTTTTATTGTTTTATGTGTTGTGGTTATTAATGTTATCTTATTATTGAGTTTATATTATTTATTTTAAGGGGCTGAACGGGTCATCGGGGAGATCTATAAAATTTGCTTCTTTCTCTTTCGAGGATTTTTATCCTTGGAACCAAATGGTCTTCCACGTTTCAGACGTGTTTTTGATTCTTGAGTGACTTTATCATCAGCTCTTTTATTTGGAATTTATATTCTAGCAGGTGTATTAGCTGCTGGCACATATGATTTAGTCACTCTTTTAGTATCAGTAAATGCATCAGGCAGTTGATTTGCAATTTCTTGTAAATGCATTATTTTCTGAACTTCGAGTTCACATTGTTTTGTCCGAGTGTCAAGATGAATCAATGATGGTTCACACCATGATACATCTTAGAGAAATGAGGCGATGCGCGACAAGTTCTTGGCCAATGGCCAATCATTCCACATCGGTAACAAAGATCTTCAGGATCTTGAGAAGCACTAGCCTTTTGTTTATCATTTTTGGGTCTTTCTTGTGATTTAGATTTCTTATCACGTGGAATATTATTATGACCACGTCCACGTCCACGTGAATGACCTCTGTTATGATTATAGTTATGACCATAACCATGATTATAACTATAATTATTGTTTTGATTATAGCCACGGCCACGACCACGACCTCGCTTACGGCCAAATCCCCGTTCTTGTCCATGTGTTGTACTTTTAGTTGTAGCATTTACTTCAGGTAATGCTAGTGATCCAGTTGGACGAGATTGGTGATTTTTCATTAAAAGTTCATTGTTTTTCTCTGCAACTAGAAGGACGGTGTTAAGTTCAGAATATCTTTTAAAATTTTGCATCCGATACTGTTGTTGTAAGGTAACATTTGATGCATGAAATGTTGAGTATGTTTTCTCCAACATATCTGCATCTGTAACTGTCTGGCCACAAAATTGGAGTTGTGAACATATTCTGAACAATGCAGAGCTATAATCATTCACTTTCTTAAAATCTTGGAATCTCAAATTATTCCAATCATTTCTGGCATTTGGAAGCAAAATCTCCCTTTGATGATCATATCTTTCCTTTAAATCTTTCCACAGAATACTTGGATCTTCCGTATTCATATACTCAGATTTCAAATTTTCATCAATATGTTTACGAAGAAATGCATTTGCTTTTGCCTTTTCTTGAATTGAGCAATTGTTGTTTTCATTTAGTGTTTCTACAATACCCATTGATGTTAAAAGTATCTTTACATCAATGCTCCATGGCATGTAGTTATTGTCATTTACGTCCAATGCAGCAAATGAACTTCTCAAGATTTGCCATATTGACTATCAAAAAGAATTTTTAAAACAATATAAAATCAATACTAATTTATTTCAATAAGAACTGCAATACAATAAAATGAGATAATAAATGAAAACATAATCAGAAAAGGATACATCTCATCCCATGGTAGTTGGAACAAACAATAGAAGAGTGCCAAAATCAATACACTGATAAAAATTAAAAACGGGCTTAGCATCTTCATCCGCCTTCAACTAAGTAAAATTTTTTTTTTTAGGAAGGTAGGATAATGTGGTTTGTGAAATAATGAGGTTTAGTATTGGATATTTATAGGAAAAATTCGACCATTAAACGGTCGAAAATATAACCGTTCAACGGTTATAAATCCGTTGTGGATTTTATAAAAAATGATTTGGAGGATAATGTTTCTTTAATATAAAAATGATGATTAGAAATGTAATTTAAGAGAAATGTTATTGACATAAATGATGTATATAAATAAGCTTAATGACGGATTAAATATAAGATATGTAAAAGAATCAATAATCATAATTGTTAGTATTCATAAATTAAATAAATGTCAGATTGTTAGATTGCGTAAATAAATGTTAGTAAACAGAAAATAAATGTTAGATTGCATAAATAAACGTTAGTACATAAATAAACGTTAGTATGCATAATTAAACGTTAGTACATAAATAAACGTTAGTATGCATAATTAAATGTTAGTATATAAATAAAATGTTAGCAACAATTATTTAAATGTTAGTATAAGTAAAAACGTTAGTATAAATAAAACGTTAGTAAACATAATTAAAATGTTAGAAATAATAATACATGTTAGTAGTCCGTAAGATGTATTATTATTGTTATTGTAACAATTACTTATGGTAATTATCTTCTCATTATATGTTATAACTTTAAGTAACCATACCTCGTTTGATTCTTGATTTAATTGCAGAGCTCTTCGTGCTGATAACGTGTTATAATCTTACTGACTTTTAAGACTAAATTATAACAATGTTGGAAAGGCTAGCAAAGCAAACTAGAGAAAATTTCTTCGTCTTAATGTTATTCATACGGATAAACTATATTTATATACAATGAAAAGACAAACTTCACTATACACCATCACTTCATATCACTGTATGCTATAACACTTGGTACATGCAAGACCAAGTAATTATCAATTCACCTTTCACCTT
This sequence comes from Centrapalus pauciflorus, assembly GCA_020465985.1. Lineage (NCBI taxonomy): Eukaryota > Viridiplantae > Streptophyta > Magnoliopsida > Asterales > Asteraceae > Centrapalus > Centrapalus pauciflorus. The sequence continues at coordinate 215,283 of JAANYP010002256.1, forward strand.
TTTTTTCATGTTATAACAGATTCTACTATGAATGAAACTGAAGTAAATATAGATAAGAATGCTTATTTTAAATATATATGACTAGATAACCCAATTTTAATTTCTGCCCTGGGCCCCAAAAATAATAGGAATGACCCTGGGTTCGAAAAATTTGTGAACCTAAACCAAAACTGAAATAGACCGGTTAATTGGTTTTTTCGGTTTGGTTATTCGGTTAACCAATTAACCATATTTTTATATTAAAAATTATATTTTTATATTTTTATTAAAAATTATATATTAAATTAGGAAACTTCAATAATTAATTTTAAATACTTTTATAAAAATCAAGATGAGAAAATTATCAATAAATTATAAACTATTGATAAGATATTACAAATTATATATTATTATCAAAAAAATCTAATAAAAAAAAGACTTTTAAATTTACATACTTAAAGTGTAACAATATAGTTTTAGTTGTTTTGAGAAACTCAACTAAAGGTTAAAAAATTCATAGTGCGGTTGGTGTAAATATTAATATTAAAGGTCAAAATATTAAAATTTATAAAGTTTATTTGTTTTTCGGTTTTTTGGTTGACTGTCAGTCACTAAATTCGTGAACCAGAACCAAAACCGAAGGATTTTTCCAGTTCGGTTAATGAAACCAAAAATTATATAAAATTTCTGATTCGATTAACTTCAAATCGAAACGGTTTTCGGTTTCGATAATTTTTGAACACCCCAATACCCATCAATAGGTCTCCATACAAATCTCAAAACCGGTCTTTAAAACCACATAGGATTTAGATGCCAGTTTAAAACCGGTCTCTATCACCTTCCACAGACCACCCCTTATCTAATCGAATCCAACACTGGTCTATATGACATTTGAAGCATCCTGTAGTGGCGCGACCTTCTCTTGTAAATTTGCATTTGGAAATTGCTCCATGAGAAACTGGAATCATAGATGAAACCAAGATAAAAAAGAAATACAGAAAATTAACACTCTGTTATGATTCAAATGACAGATTTGCTAGGTGACAAATGTCTTGTACTCAAGATTTAGACATTTTCTCCAATAACGTATTGTTAAACGGCTTTGGTTATTATCTATTATTTATGTTCGAGATTTAGCCGTCATTATTTATTGTACGTAAATATTGTAGGATTGTTATTCTGCGTGTATCCTTGGTTACTACTATTGCTCGCAAGCCCGGCCGGGCGCGAACTGGGCTTTAGGCCAGGGCATCATAGGTTGAGGGGGCAACAATAATTTAGTCCAATAAGTGGTTACCTAGGCCCAGTGTTTGGTTCTGTAGAGGAATTGAAAAAGCAGCCGCAGGCAATAATTGGGAACGGCCAAATGAACGAAAGACGAAGAGGCGCCCGTGATTATGAACGAACGAAAGTCGATGCAAATGTTGAGCATTCATGATTTCGTTCCCAAGATGGACTCAAACGAAGACCCGAAGAGGCGCAAAACCCCTCAAATTCATAAGGCATCTCTATGATTTGTTCCATTCAATGTTCGATTAGGCCCAAAACAAGCTGGTAACGATGAGGCTTAGGGCAACAACGTCAACAACGAAGAGTCAAGCAGATCAATCGATTTCTTGAAAGGTCGAATCTCGTCAAATTCGCCACAATCGGCATGCTCCTACGTTGGCATGATTTTCGTCACCGTTGTTCTCATTGTACACAGGTAACAAAGTGGTTGATTTTATATTTATCCAACAACGTCCTTCTAATCTTTGTGCTTTTAATCTTTGCTCGAGTCTCCTCCAATCTTTCTCACTGACGCACTCGTCGTGCTCCATCACAGTCAACAATTCTGTCACCGTCATTCTTATTGTACATGCAATAGTGGACGATTTTATTTCTTTTGTTCCAGCAACTTTCTTTTAATATATTACCCTTTGACTGATTCTTGCAATTTACCTTTGACTAGAATGAATCTTGATTTAGGTTGTAATGTTATATGAATGATAGTACCGAGTAGAGCTTGATAGTATCAAGTTTTTTATCGAGCGAGCACGAGTTTTAAAATGTGACTCGACCGAACTTGAATTTTAGAGTCGAGTTCGAGTTTGGAGATATTCGGCTCGACTCGATTACACCTCAACCAATGAGTTTGTTGATAAATTTGAATGATTTTCTTATTGGTTTGAGTATTGAAAGTTTATGTATCGAAATTGTAACATTTTATTCTTTTTAATATAATCCGGCACGGGAATGAGCTATCGAGCTTGACTAGGTTCCAAGCCCTTAAAAAAGTTTATGTGCTTTTTTTATTTAAACATTTAAATGGGGCATTTATTATATTGTTTTGCTCTGGACATTAAAAATCTCTGGACCGGCCCTGATTGCTCGTATATGAACAATATACTTTGGGATTGTATGAACAATATACTTTGCTTTGAATGAACTTAAAAAAACAAACAAATAGAAGAGCAAATGTTAAAGATTGCTTATGTTTTTAGCAAACTAAATGTGATTGAAATATAAGATATACAGTAGTTTATTAAAAAAAACTAAATAAATTCAATTGAAAATGAAAGTATTAAAAAAACGTAAAAATATTGTGCAAGCAATTTCAACATAGAGACTATAGAGGGAATAAAGTGGTCTAACAAAATCCAAAAATTATTTGCCCTTGATAATAATTATTCTCCATGTGATGATAATTATTTGTCCTTGTTTGGTTTCACCATTTCACATACTAGCCACATCTACTAAAATCCAAAAAACAAACAAACAAAAAAACAAAAACAAAAAAACGAAAACGAAAACAAAATTTACAATCCATGGAATCTCATGATTCAAACCCAAGACTTTGTAGTTTGTACATATGCAAGGTTATAGCGTATGCTTCAAGACAATTGAAGCAGCATGAGAAGAATTATTCGACTCATGACCTCGAGTTGACTGCGGTAACATTTGCTTTGAAGTTATGGAGGCACTACCTATACGGTACTAAGTGTCAACTTTACACGGACCATAAGAGCTTGAAGTATATCTTTAGCCAGAAGGAACTTAATATGAGACAACGTAGGTCTATGGAGCTTATTAAAGACTACGATTGTGAGATACTGTATCACCCCGGAAAGGCTAATGTAGTAGCCGATGCCTTGAGCCGGAAAGCTTATGCTAAAGATTTCTGCTATATGATGACGTCTACTATGTTAACGTCCACTATTATAGATGATGTCAAGGCCGCTCAGGAGGAAGCCTTGAAAGATAAGAATATTGGTGCTGAGGATGTTAGGATACAACTAAAGAATATGGAAACGAGCGAGTCTGGTTTACAAGGTGTGTACGGAAGAATTTGGGTGCCGAAATATGGTGGTATGAGGAATGTGATTGTCGAAGAAGCGCATCAATCAAAATTTTCTGTACATCCCGGGAGCACAAAGATGTACAATGACTTAAAGGCAGATTTTTGGTGGCCGGGATTGAAGAAGGATATCGGCCAATATGTTGAACAATGTAGAACTTGTCGGCTGGTGAAAGCCGAACATCAGCAACCATACGGCAGTATGCAACCGCTTCCCATTCCGGAATGGAAGTGGGAGCACATTACTATGGATTTTGTTACAAAGCTGCCGAAGACTAGGCGTCAACACGATGCAGTTTGGGTAATAGTGGATCGGTTAACTAAATCAGCTCACTTCATACCGATTCGTGAAAGTTATTCATTGGAGAAGTTGGCTCAGATCTATATGGACGAGATCGTTTCTAGGCATGGAGTGCCTAAGTCCATAGTATCGGATCGAGATAGTAGATTTACTTCGAATTTTTGGTCGGCTTTGCAAGAAGGGTTGGGAACGAGAATCGCTATGAGTACGGCCTATCGTCCGCAAACCGATGGCTAAAGTGAGAGAACAATCCTTACTTTGGAAGACATGATGAGATCGTGTGTGTTAGATCTCGGTGGCAACTGGGATGATCATTTGCCACTGATAGAGTTTTCGTACAATAATAGCTATCATGCGACAATCAAGAAAGCACCGTTTGAGGCTTTGTATGGAAGGAGATGTAGGACTCCTACATGTTGGAGAGAAACGGGTGAAACACCGATTACTGGGCCGGCTTTGTTTCAAGAAACAAACGAGAAGATACAGTTGATTAGGCAGAACATGAAAGCGGCCCAGGATCGTCAGAAGAGTTATTATGACAGAAGGCACAAACCTATCAGCTTTGAAGTGAATGATTGGGTTTACTTGAAAGTATCACCCATGAGGGGTGTTACTCGTTTTGTGAAGAGGGGCAAGTTGGCTCCGAGATTTGTTGGGCCCTTTAAGATAGTAGAAAAAGTTGGAAATCAATCGTATCGCCTAGAGTTGCCTGAAGAGATGTCAGGCATACATCCAGTATTTCACGTTGGGAATCTCCGGAAATCATTTAACACTGGGAATGAGGATTGGGCAAACCACACGGAGCTGCAAGTTGATGAAAGGCTCCGGTATGTTGAGGAGCCGGAATGCGTGTTGGATACCAAGATGAAAAAGTTAAGGAGCAAAGAGATTGAAATGGTGCTTGTGCGTTGGAAGCATCATAAAGGAACAAATCACACGTGGGAGACAAAGGCGGAAATGTTAAGAAAATATCCACAACTGTTTGAATCCGAGTAACTTCGAGGACGAAGTTGAGCGTGGTGGAGCCCATGCTGTAACATCCTTGAATTTTTTTTATTGTAATTGGGTTAATTAAGTGGAAAATATATATAATTAAGTTGAAATTTGAGCAATTATTATGTATTTGGGATATTTAGAAAGTTTGATGCTATTTTAAGAAAATTTGAACTCGGAATCATTGTTATGGAGTATTATGAATTTAAAAGTTATTAATGATAATTTTAAGAATAAATCAGTATTTTATGAAACCGGTTAAGTCGAGGGGTGAAATGTGCAAAATGGTGAAAATGGGAATAAAATGGCCAAAACCTCTCATTTTCTATAGTTTCACTCTCTCTCTACACTCTCTCTCTAGAAATTTTCTCTATACATCTCTCTAAGATATCTCACAAACCGACCGTCCGATTATCGAGAATTATACGTCATCGGAAAGATCTCGAGGAGTACTACAACACTCTGCAATTGAATTTCTGATTTCGTACGAATTGAGGTAAGAATCGACTCTTTTAAGTTGTTGTTTCGGTTTTGAAGAAACTAGAATTCGAATCTGTTGTTTTGTGTGAATTGGAGCTTGTTTTGCTTAAAATATTGCAAGAATATGATAGTATATGCATAATAAAATCGAATCTAGGCATCATACTTGATAATATCGGTGATTTGAGGCTTAGAAGTGTATATTTTTAAGTTGTAAGATGAACAAACTCGAAAATGCCAAGAACACAGTCGAAATGCAAGAACAAACTCGATTTTGGTACTAGATTCGAGTGTGTTTTCGAGTGTGTCACTAGATTCGAAGGGGGGGGGGGTTTCGAATCTACCCCTAAATTCGAACATAGGTTCGAATCTACCAATGGATTCGAATCTAATCATCGGATTTGATGGTGGGTTCGAATCTAACCCGTTAAATTCAAGTTTAATGCCTAAAATTGAGAATTCTACTCTCTAAACTCGAGTATTTTGAATGAAACTCATAAACAATACATAAAATGGTATGAATTATACAAAGGACAAGATGTAAACTTGAAATGGGTTCAACTTATTTGTATTATGAATTTGGACATAGACCCGAGATGGGGGAAAATATTGCGAAAACTTACAAAACATGGTCTTATGAATTTAAACGGTTTTTGACTCGTGATATTGTTGTAATTAATATAACAGGTCCCTTGTGGTGTTGTTTAACCCACAGTGGGGTACTTGGTGGATCCGGTTGAAAGCCCGAGGAGAAATAATATCGTTTAAAGTTTAATTACGCACCCACTGTGAGTACAGTAGATTTCGCATGTTTATATCTGTTTTATGTTAAGCTTTGCCTGCTGAGACCTGTTGCTTCATGAATTGTTTGGAATTCTACTAACTTGCGTAGATATAGATGCACATTCTTACTTGTTGCATGTCCGTTCGATTGTTGTGCATCTAGTGATGGACCGGTGGGTCGCATCGATTACTCTGATGTTACTGTGCTATATGACCTGGAGCTGATCCCTCCCAGGCCCGGTAGGCAGTATGTCATCCCCGATCGTACGTTTGACTCAGATGGTATGTTTAAATGCCGAGCTGTGGGCTCGAAGGGGCTGCGGCTCTGGTCCGTACTTTGTGTACGAAGAGGATATCCGATGTTGGTCGTCTGTGTTATCCTTGGGCTTCATAAAAATTTATAAAATGCGTAATCTTTGTATTCACTAAGCCTTTGCTTATACCTCAGTTGTTGTATTTTTACAAGAAAGGGAAAGTCTACTGCTGGACCTTCTAGTTAGGTCATTTGGGAAGATTTGGAAGACTTGGTACTATTTAATCAGTAATTATGTTATGAGACAATGTTGTAATATATTCTGGATGATTGTAATATTTGTAATGGGTGTGTAGACTTAGACTTGGTACCTTATAGCACTGTAGGGTGTTTGACACTGTTGCACTACTTTATTTATGTTTTTAATGCTTCCGCACTTAATTTAGGTTATCAGATCATTATGTTATTGCATGTTGATGATTAATCCTGGGAGTATTGTAAATGGTGGTTGTTGTGGCAAGGGTGTCACAGCCGAGAATCACCAAGGGGTATCCAAACCCTTAGGTCGATTTTCTCCAAGCCGATCAAAACCTTAAACGTTTTAATTATCGATTTCGATTTTTTATATTATAGAGGCTGGTAAAACCGGTCTCTATAAACATCTTGGGGTGTTCATGGATGGTTAACCAAGACAAATGTGACTTTCGAATGATTAACTGAAATATGTACGAACAGGCCTGACCCATAAGGGTGGTCAACCTGGGCCACTGCCTAGGGCCCAACAATACCTTGGGGGCTCATACACCATTTACGTTTTTGACTTTTTGGTCTAATACTCCAAGTCTCCAATCATTCGATTCGTTCTCTCCCACACAGCAACGCTTCGTCGCTTCTGCCTTCGTCATCATGCGTCTATATAAGACTAGGGGCCCCTCGTAAAGAATGAAAGCCTCAAAAGAATCATGATCGGTCAATGATTGCACCGTAAACGACGTTTGAACGACCCTTCGAAAACTCCTCCATGGTCTGCCGTCTGCATAAATGGGGTAAGGATTTTCTAAAATTATTTTTTTCTAATTCTATGTAACTTAACAACTCTCAATCTCTCATCCCTATTTTTTTTTTCTCTCGAACCTTACTCTCAATCTGCAAGAAGCATCGTGTACTTTTGTGTTCAGTCCAGATTTCATAATCAAGAGTTCAGACTTCAACCAAATGTATATTCACTCCTTAACACATGTTTAATTGTTTATTTGCTTTGTTAATTGCTTATTGTTATTTGTTAAGGGCATACGTATTATATGTTTGATTATTTACTTGCGACATTACTTCTTTACTTTTTGTATAATGTTACCTAAAAAAACATTTGTCTGAAAGTCAAAACGAAAAAAATTAATATGAAAATTTTATGCAATCTCATAAAAGAGTTATTGATAAGTTCTTTGAAACTAGTTCTTCTAAGATTTTGAATGAAATAATAAAAAAATATGATTCTACTATGAATGAAACTGAAGTAAATATAGATTAGAATGCTTATTTTAAATATATATGACTAGATGGTCCATTTTAATTTCTGACTCGGACCCCAAAATTGATAGGAATGACCTTGGGTTCGAAAAATTTGTGAACCTAAACCAAAACTGAAATAAACAGGTTAATTGGTTTTTTCGATCGGTTTGGTTATTCGGTTAACCAATTAACCGTATTTTTAATTAAAAGATTATATATTAAATTAGAAAACTTCAATAATTGATTTTAAATACTTTTATAAAAATAAGATGAGAAAATTATCAATAAATCATAAACTATTGATAAGATATTACAAAGTATATATTATTATTAAAAAATCTAATAAAAATAATAAAAAAGGACTTTTAATTTTACCTACTTAAAGTGTAACAATATAGTTTTAGTTGTTTTTTGAGAAACTCAACTAAAGGTTAAAAAATTTATAGTGCGGTTGGTGTAAATATTAATATTAAAGGCCTTAAAATTAAAATTTATAAAGTTTATTTGTTTTTCGATTTTTTGGTTAACTGTCCGTCACTAAAATCGTGAACCAGAACTAAAACCGAAGGATTTTTCTAGTTCGGTTAACGAAACCGAAAATTATAAAAAAATCCGATTCGGTTAACTTCAAAATCGAAACGGATTTCGGTTTCGACAATTTTTGAACACCCCAATAACCATCAATAGGTCTCAATACAAATCTCAAAACCGGTCTTTAAAACCACATAGGATTTTAGATGCCGGTTTAAAACTGGTCTCTATCACCTTCTACCACCCCTTATCTAACCGAATCCAACACTGGTCTATATGACATTTGAAGCTTCCTGTAGTGCGCGACCTTCTCTTTTAAATTTGCTTTAGGAAATTTCTCCATGAGAAACTGGAATCATAGATGAAACCAAGATAAAAAAAAAATAAAGAAAATTAAAAATCTGTTATGATTCAAATGACAGATTTGCTAGGTGACAAATGTCTTGTACTCAAGATTTAGACAATTTCTCCAATAACGTATTGTTAAACGGCTTTGGTTATTATCTATTGTTTATGCTCGAGATTTAGCCGTCACCATTTACTGTGCGTAAATACTGTAGGATTGTTATTCTGCGTGTGTCCTTGGTTACTACTATTGCTCTTATATGAACAATATACTTTGGGATTGTATGAACAATATACTTGCTTTGAATGAACTTAAAAAAACAAACAAATAGAATATCAAATGTTAAAGATTGCTTATGTTTTTAGCAAACTAAATTTGATTGAAATATAAGATATACAGTAGTTTATTAAAAAAAAGTAAATAAATTCAATTGAAAATGAAAGTATTAAAAAAAACGTAAAAATATTGTGCAAGCAATTTCAACATAGAGACTATAGAGGGAATAAAGTGGTCTAACATCCATAGCATATTTTCCATGTGATGATAATTATTTGCCCTTGTTTGGTTTCACCCTTTCACATACTAGCCACATCTACTAAAATCCAAAAAACAAAAACAAAAACAAAAAAACGAAAACGAAAACAAAATTTACAATCCATGGAATCTCATGATTCAAACCCAAGACTTTGTAATAGTACTTTGTACACCATATCTATATGTAGGTGTACATATAAAGTCAACTATAGTTGACAAGACCTATAAGATGTGACAACTTAACACTAGTTTACACTCATCTTGATGTGACACTTTTTTATTAGTTTTTTAAGTTTTCATAATTTTTTTATTTCAATGTTGTTATTTAGTAGTAAAATATTTAATAGTTTATTTATATTTAATAATCTTTTTAAAACCATAAAATTAAATAAAATTTAGAGTTAATTACAAAAAATGGTCCCTGTGGTTTGTCCTAAAATTTGGATCTGGTCCCTGAACTTTCAATTTTGCAAAAACGGTCCTTATTTTCATAGTTTGTTTGCAATTTTGGTCCCTCAACCTATTAACTTTTCTAATATGACCAAATTACCCTTATTTTGATGCAAACTATAGGGACCATTTCTATAATTAGTTTTTAACTCTTTTTAATCTTAAATAAATAAATTAATTTTTAGTGTTACATAAACTTAATAAACTATAAAAAATAGAAAAAAACTATTTAATTATTTATGTTGGTTCATAAATTAGATATTTTTAGTCTTAATTTAATTTACTATAATCAAAGTGTAAACCAATCAAAATTTATAATCGAAAATATCATTTATGTTTGGAAATTATTTTTTAAAGGTTTCATAAATAAGAAATTGTTTCTTTATAATTATTTATACTGGTTCATACATTTATAATAAAAAATATTTTTGTTGATCAAACCACAAAGACCATTTATGTAATTGACTCTACTTTATTTTTAGTGTTAATTAACTTTAATAAATTATAAAAAAAATTATTTATGAGCTAACAGTTTAATTAAAGTTAAAAATATTAAAGAACTTAAATAAATAAAAATTTAACGTTTAATTTGACCGAGTTAAAAAACTTCCAAAAGGTCTAAGACAATCAATTATTTTATTTAACGTATCAATTATTTTATCGTTTTAATTTTTAATTACACTAAAAACGATTTAAAATTTTAGGTCCATATAACATCTTTGAGATTCATGATTAACAACTTTTATCATCAAACTTTGGTTTGTCAGACCTTTACATAAAAATCGAGAAATATAAATAATTATAGAGTCAAATATTTTTATAATATTTTATATATGAAACTTCTAGAAAATAGTTTATAAACATAAATGATTTTTTCGATTATAAATTTTGATTGGTTTACACTTTGATTATAGTAAATTAAAATTAATTAAGACTAAAAATATCTAAATCATTTATGAACCAACATGAATAATTCTATTAAATGAATAACTAGATGCCAAAATATCTCATTCAAAAACCGGAATTTTCGGTTCGGTTTCGGTTTTGGCCAAAAACCGAACCAAACCGTCTCATGCTCACCCCTAGAGAAAAGTGATATTTTAAAAAGTGAAATGAAATTTTATGAAATTGTTGTTACGTAACTATTTTTTTTTTTTTAGTGAGATGAAAATTTTCGGTAATTAACGCACCCAGTGTGTATGCTAATTAATTGTTTTTCAATAAAAGGATAAAAGAAAAGTTTAAAAAAAATTTCAATCAAAAGACAAAAAAAAACCCTTGGTTTTTATCTTAAAAAAAATACACATATGCAAATATGTTGACATGTGTCTTATAAGGATTTAATTAAAAATTAAATTAAAAATAGGTTTATAGACTTTTAAGATAGATGTGGTGGATGAGAAATTAGGGGTGGTGTCCTAAAAAATTTCAGATATAATTGTTAGTAAAGCAACAATAAATATAAATTCATATTTTTTGAATTTATTAAACATACCCATGTGTTACATAGGGGTGTCCAAAACCGATATCCGAAATTTCAGATAGTGAATTTTGCTATCCGAATCCGAAAATTTATATTTTTTACACTTTTTAAAATAATTATATCAAATATTTAAATATATAAAATTAAATTTGATATATCCAAATACAAATTAAAGATAAATATATCAAAAACTAAATGTTTCCGAAATTATTTTACTCAAAACGACTAAAAAAAGATTAAAAAACTAAAAATATAAAATATTAGTTAATAAATCTATAATATCAAAATAAAACTAAAACATATAAATTAGAATAATAATAAACACTCAATATTATGTAAATAATCAATATTAGAGATATAAAAAAATAATTTTTTTTTTGAATTTTCGGATATCGGATTATCTGAAAATATGGAATTTTACTATCCGAATCCACATTTTCGGATCGGATTCGGATTTTTATGAACACCACTAGTGTTACATGGTTAATATACTAGTGTAACTAGGTTATTACCCATGTATTACATGGGTTAATTTTAGAAATTGATATTTATATGTGTATAATATAATAATTATATAAATAATAAAGTTTGCTTAGTTTTAGTTAGTTTGTTATTAAAATAACTCCATATAAGATTTATATAGATTTGAATTGTTTTAAATTTTAAAAATAAAATCAGTAAATGACGTGGTAAAAGGAGAGAGCGACATGTGGCAAATTAAATGTTAGCATGTCTTGTGACATTTAGTTACTCTTTTAATAGTATAGATAGATATTAAAGGTGAGGAGGTTAAATTAAAAGGATGTTTGGATTTGTATTTAATAGTGAATTATAAAATTATTCTGTTTGAAAAAAGAAAACAAAAAATAATAGAAACTTATTCTAAGTTATTTCGTTATACATTTTTAAAAGTTTGGATTAAAAAATGTTTTTGTATATAAAAAAACAAAAGATGTGTTGTTATGTGTGTAATAAATGAGGGAAGGAAGTGAAATTATGATTAAAAAATGTATATGCTACTCTTTAGTGCTAGGACTCAAAACCATTATTTAACCTTAATAATCAATATGGGTTATGAAAAAGAGAAGAGTTTTATAGGTTAAAATATGTAGGGATGGTGTGAGAAGAAAATAGATGTGGTGTGAGAAGAAAAACCCTTTGTACATATATCTCTCTGTTTTTATGTCAACCAATAAAATCTTTTTTAATCCATTTGCAGCGCGTGTTATTTCTCGACACAACATCTTCTTGATTTTAAATTATATAACTTTTGAACCCATAAAACTTGAATACTTGATTTGGGTAACACATTGACATAGTTATGCTAAAAGCCCTTTGGTTTAGTTATCAATTTATCATTAATCTAGTGTATATTAAACTAGTTTATAAACCCACGTGGATTAAATTTTAAAAAATAACTAATTATATAATATAATTTATTAAAAGAGCGTCACGTGACAATCTTTATTCTACTTTATTTATATACGAAAAATCATCTTATAATCTATATTTTTAGTTAATATATTTGATACATACTACTTATCTATTTATTACAATAAACAAATTATAATGTGTTATTTTATGTGTGTGTGTGGTGGCGGAACAGCAGAGAGACGGATCGACAAAGAGAGCGCCAGTGAGAGAGGGGGAGAAAAGAATATACCACATTTAGTGGTGACACCGGTAGCTGACTGGTCGGCGGTCGGAGAAAAGGTTGGCTGGAGAATCGGAGATCGATATGATGGAGCTCAAGAGAGAGGATGCGCTGAAAGTTTTTGAGAATGAGAAATTGAGATTTAGAATTAGGGATGAAAGAGAAGGGGGAAGAAGGGGGGAAAACGAAAAGAAGGGGGGAAACCAAAAGATGCCGCCTTTTTTTTAAAGGGTATTAGAGGCGACTCATCAGAGACAACATGTGTATTAGCGGCAACATACGCTCATGTCGCCTCTAATACCCATGTCTCCTCTAATGCCTGTCGCCCCTAATGCCTATAATTCTTGTAATGTGACATGTGTTTTTTTTAATTAATATTGACTTTTTCTTTTCAAATATAATTTTATTTATATTAATATTTGTTGGGAATTCGTATCGTTTTTCATAAAAACATAAACATTAATCGAATTAATGCACAACGGAAGCCTTTTTAAAATCACGAATACCGTACACGGATCATCAAGTATACATAAGATAAGTAAATTGTGAAAGCATAAAAAAGTCATACATTTGCATTCGATGACAAGAATGCACGAATGAGATGCTTCCGGTATCCACCGGTGATGACATGATCGAGCGGCGTCAAGTATGCAATCGAACACACGAAGAACGGGAAAACACACACATAATTGTGTGAGTTTCGTACAGCCTGAAAAGTGAAAAGGAACCACCACACACACATCCACCTTTTCGTGTGTGTGCGCGCGTCGTGATCCTCCTCAATTAGGTCACCCCACATTTTCATATATATATATATATATATATATATATATATATATATATATATATATATATATATATATATATATATATATATATATATATATATATGTACATATATACATATATATGTACATATATACATATATATGTACATATATACATATATATGTACATATATACATATGTATGTACATACATGTATATATACATACACATACATGTATATATACATACACATACATGTATATATACATACATATACATGTATATATACATACATACATATACATGTATATACATACATACATATACATCTATATACATACATACATATACATGTATATATATATATATATACATGTATATATATATATATATATATATATATATATATATATATATATATATATATATATATATATATATATATATATATAATAAAAGAGAACATCAAATGCATACGTGGCGCTTCCACGTTACACCACAAAAGATAAATACAACTTTTTATTTTTAAAATAAAAGATAAATACCACTTATTATTATAAAAAATAATAGATAAATACAATTTATTATTTTAAAAGGATAAATGCTCTATATTATTTTTTTAATAATAAAAAATAAATACAAATATTATTTTTAAAAAGATAAATACAATTTATTATTTTAAAAGGATAAATTCTCTATATTATTTTTTTAATAATAAAAAATAAATACAAATATTATTTTTAAAAAGATAAATACAATTTATTATTTTAAAAGGATAAGTGCTCTATATTATTTTTTTAATAATAAAAAAATAAATACAAATATTATTTTTTTAAAAGATAAATACACTATATACAAACTGAATCTAAATTTTTATCAATTAAAATTAATTAAATCAAAAATTAAAAGTTTTAAAAGATCATAAAAAAATAACTACTATTTATATTATATAATAAAAGAGAACATCAAACGCATACGTGTTGCTTCCACGTTACACCACAAAAGATAAATACAACTTTTATTTTTAAATAAAAGATAAATACAACTTATTATTATAAAAAAGATAAATCCTAAATAGATTTATTTTTAAATAAAAGATAAATACAACTTATTAGTACAACTTATTATTATAAAAAAAGATAAATCCTAAATAGATTTATAAATAAAAATACACTATTAATTTTTAATCTATAAATATTAATATATAATAAAATATATAAGTAGTATGTTATATATAAAGTGAAATCTCAATTTTTATGAATTTAAATTTATTAAATTAGAAATAAAATTTTATTCATGTATTTACGTGGGACATAAACTAGTAATATATAAATGACTAGATAATTATTTATAATTATCTCTATTTGATTTGTTCACAATTATCAATCCCATTATCTAATAATAGATGAAAAACACTTATTCAAATAAATCAATCTTTTATTTAATATCGAATAATAAATAAAAGACTAGATAATTATTTAATTATCATCCAATGACAATCAAATCATTACAATATCCAATATTGCACTTTTAGTCCCCGTACTTTGAGATATAATTAATCATCCATTAATTTAATCTCAATTATCATTTTGTGTCATAAACAATATCCAATATTATTTATTCAATAGTTTAATTGCATCTGCTCAGTTGTGCTCATCGGTGTGACCCTCAAGTGTTTTATGAAATCAGTCATGATGCAGTAGTAATGTCATCTTTACACACCATATACTAACATACTCCCACTTGTGTAAGACGACATACTGTCCTGCAACATGCGCCTAAAGGAGGTCATGGCTAGACACTTTAGGCAACCAAGGTCATAAAAACTCTTACTCCCATTCAGGCATTGTTGTTGAAACAACCTTCCAAAAAGAAACTTAGGTTATATCTCATGCATCGCGATATTTCAATGTGAAATCTAGGCATTGATTAGATCAACCGTAGCAAACACGATTATGTTTCTCGATTCCTTGATCTCATACTGAACCGTAACAGACAGAGTAGAACACATCAGTACTGTCCGAGCATGGCCATACATTTCTGTCAGTATCGATCGCCGAGGGGACCAGAAATATCTCTTCTTAGTTAAAAGAATGTGCAAATCCCATATTGACTATCTAGGCCTCCAGCACGACTACTACTACAACCAGCCTCGAACTGTTATGATCACCCAATTACGGATGACGTTAGGTTAGACCAAATGTACAGCAGCATCCGCACTAAAGTACGTAGACATCTTAGGTACTAAGGGTTACCTTTTTGAGACGACTCATGACTATGATCCACAAAGTGGTCTCAATCGGTGGGTCAATCCATTATTTGTTCGCAACAAATACCTGTGAATTTGGTCCAACTTTTGCTATATTCATCACCCATGAAAATCAACCAAAAACTACAGTAGCCTTTTTATTCTTGTTGTGGTTCCCACGACAACAAGCAGCTATGGAATAATATTATAATAACTTTAATTTTATTCTTGGATTTCTAAAACATGCAAAATAGAATGACATTAAAGATATCATGTTGAGCTCCTTTATCTCAATAAAACAACATGACTTCCATCAATTTAATGCTACTGTTCCTTTATCAAATGTAACGGTAATATGATCTATCGAAAAATTAATTTCAGACATGATCTTTGTGGGAGTGTTCTCTAGTTAACTGACTTAATTTCCATTACCGTTTATCTTTGAAAAATTACACTAGTTCTTTATTACAAGTTCTTGTAATATTATTCAGATCCATTATGAATTTCCTTACAAATTTATATCCATTATCTTTAGAAGAACTGGTAAATCACTCATAAAGACACCAGGATTAAAATTTAGGAGCTCTAGCAAATCAGATTAACTTAATAACATTGTGTTCAACATTTGTGATATGTATCCATAACCACCAAAACCTGGTTATCGACAACATTTTGTTTTGGTGTTCTGTCAAGTATGCTGACGAGTGTTTAAACAAGTCAAAGGCTATTACTTGACTAACCATCACACAAGTTGTATACATTTCACATGTAATAAAATGCTATTACTTCTTGTCTAAACAATACAGACTTATCAAGTCTTGAATAGTTTCTGACAAGTTAAGTGAATTATGCTCCATGTACCTCTTACATTTAATTCTGCATTTTATTAGTTTCATCTATATAATCACGGATGACTATCCAACTCATATAATCTCTTGAACTAACTTTCAAGAATTAACAAGTTCAATGAAACTGCATTTGAACACTTGAACAATTTACACAACAACATAGTTAACCCTTTTTATCTGAATATGACTACTAGCTTGTCCAATCTCTATTGACAAGTTACTATTCAAGTTCCTCTTGAATCAATAGCCTATGATCATGGCTTTAAACAATAGGAATTTCAAGCAATAAATTTTCAACAAAAAAAAACTTTATTTGTCCCAAAAATACTTGCAAGAAATTCAACTACAAAATTTTTTACCACACCATGATTAAACTATTGATGACATGAAAAATAGTGTCCAGCAGAGTCTTCTCTAAGATGTCTTTATGCTCCCACTGAATCTGTCATCTCTTTTCACTTCATTTTAGTCATCGCAAACATTATGCATAAAACTTTATTCAATTGGGTATCACATATTAAGAACAATAGAAGTGAATTGTTCAGATACACGAAGTCTC
The DNA here is from genome assembly GCA_020465985.1 of Centrapalus pauciflorus. NCBI lineage: Eukaryota > Viridiplantae > Streptophyta > Magnoliopsida > Asterales > Asteraceae > Centrapalus > Centrapalus pauciflorus. The sequence continues at coordinate 232,339 of JAANYP010002256.1, forward strand.
AATGTGGTCAACCTTGACCATTTCCAAGTACTTGGGACAATTCCTTTCCCAATGCCCAGTTTCCTAGCACTCAAAGAATTTGTCATCCTTGGATTTGACTTCTCTGATTCTAGGTTTTAGCTACTTGTTAGCTTTAACCTCCGGCTTGGGAACTTGCTTTCCCTTCCGTCCCTTTCCCTATCTTCTCTCCTTAATCATTCCCTCAGCATTCTGGAGCATCTGATGTAACCCACTGATCATCTTCACCACGCATATTGTAATAAATTACAAATTGCTTAAATCCCTTCAATAAGGAATTGAGAATTAGATCTATGGCCATCTCCTGTGTCACGGGATACCCAAGTCTGCTAAGATGATCCAGATAACCTTTCATCTTCAGCACATGGGATCTAACAGTTGTTCCTTCTGTCATTCTGCAGGAGCTCAGAGCCCTAGCCGTATATGTTTCTCAGTTCGAGCCTGAGTCTAGAACATATCCTTTCGCCGACGATACATCTGGTAAGCTGGGACATCCATAAGGTTAGTCCGCAGCTAAGATGTCATGGTCGCTAGCATTAGACATGCAACATCGACCGAATCCTCAGAGTGCTTCTTGTGGAGATTTCTCTCCTCAACTGTAGTAGTCTCTGCAGGAGCAGGTCCTGATGCTCTTTCCAGAACATACGACTTTCGCTCTGTACTCAGAACATTAGTCGGATCTTATTCCCAGTTCAGGAATTGCTTCTTTTGAGCTTTCCATTTCTCGAATGGTCCTCAAAGTAGCAATATTATGCTTTTAGGGAGGATTTCAATAGGAGGAGATTGAGGAGGGAGATTTTGACGTTATCATTATTGTTGTTGTTATTATTGTCATTTTTATTATTTAAACCGCTTCTACCTCTGCCTCTTTCAACCATCTAATACAATTTTTCAAAAATTAGTATTTGATTAACCTTTAATAAATCAATAACCCAAAATTTAGAAAAAAATTTATTAATCCTAAGAACCATTTTATTTATTCATGCACCTAACGGAGGCTGAACCTACATAAATAAGCTACTCAGGCAAGCAACTTATTACCAATTACAACCTCGAGATTTTCAATTTCTTAAATTGATCATGTTTTATCTCATCCACACCTTGGGCAACAGTCTTACTGAGGAACCATCACTGACGCACACCATATAACAACTGCAAGTCACTGGCCCAAGTCTCACTTAAAATCCGCAATGTTCACCTCACAGCTCTCCAAGTTTGCGACGTAAGCACCCAACGAAGGCTGAACCTACTTACGACGACCGGTTACCGTGAATGCCACTATATGGACGGTGTGTTGTGTCAGATTTTTAATTTTGGTTTATAACCAATCTCTTACCAAGAACTAGTGGCCAGTCAGGTCAGTCAGTGGGCATGATCATTTCGGTTATAAACCTCTCGGAAATTCCTACAACCACAGCTCAGGCGTGACTGTCCTAGACACCACTTATTCTGGTTAACAATCCAGTTAATGTACCAGTTTTAAGAATTTTAACTCTTTGATCATATGACATTTTAAAATAAATTTTTATTTGAAAAACTAATTTCATAAAAATGTCATATCTAACACCTGACAAAATAATTAGAGTTTCCAATTTAAACTTCCTTTTAAATACTTTAACTTTTCATCAAAAATGATTGTAGTTTTGATTTCTTTTATTTATCTACTTTGTCACCACAACCACGCATATATAAATAAAGCATAAAGAAATAAAACATACAATCACATGGTGACATAGTCTTGCCCAAACTAAATTGGTTTCCCAGAGCCATACGGACAAACAAATTAGGTCAAAACCTAAGGGACAAAATCAACATACAAGGCAAGAAGGATGAACTCTTTCAGCTCCCACTAGCCTCAGCATCCGATGATGTCTTCGAGCGTCCTTGATGAATGACGTCCTTCTTGATTGACATCTTCACCAAGATTTTTACATTATTTTAATCTAAATACATTTGCCTATTTTCTAACCTATTACAAATTACATCATAAAACTGGGATTTCAATGGCACACAGACCTTCCAAAAAATAACCAATAATAAAAATAGCAAACATCACGATTAAATAAACAACCAATTAAACAAAGGGGTCTCAAAGCTCGGCTATGTCACAAACATAAAGCAGTAATGCATGTAAATAATCCAGAATTCATTTTCATCTTGCCATGAAAATAATTCTAAAATCAATTAAAATACCATTAATAGAAGTAAACATGTCCAACATCGTTCTTAAATTAAATACGGTTCATAAGCTCGAAATTCTGGAACACTTTCCAAAAATAGGAACTTTTTCCTGAAAAATTAAATTCAAATTCATCTTGCATTATCTTTGGATCCATAGCTACACTTTTCTTAAAATATTCATGTAACAATTCAAACACCTTTGAAACTTAAACTTACTATTTTAAGAAACTTTTTATTAAACAACCTTTAATAAATATAGTTATTATTTTCAAATAATATTGATAAATATATTAAACTTCCTTTAAATAATTATCAATTAACTATTATTCAATTAAAACACCTTTCCAGAAATAAATAAACTTTATTTAAAATGTCAATTTTCTAAATAAACAATTTTACCAAAAAAATACGTGTTTTAAAACATTTAAAGAAAACTGATCATCTTTAAATAACACCAAAAACTTTTCTTCATGGTTTTAAAAGATTTCTACCAAAAACGTTTGATATGATGTCATTTGTATATATTTTTCGTATCATTTTGTCTTACATTTTGGCGGTTTTAGCTTCGATATACGTGGAAATGGTATTGATTTGCTTCATATTTGTATTTACGTGGGTTTGAAGCCGCCATGTTGCCAAAAGGATGAAAAATGAAGCGAAAACGTTAAATTCATGGATTTTTTAAACTTGATTATTTTTATGCGGCTAAATTGAATATTTAGATATATTTCCGAGCGTTTGACGTGTAGACAGTTTTAATCTCTATAAGCTAGATTTAGTTGACTTGATTAATCGTAAAAGACATTTTATGTTGATTTTAAGAAATTGGGGGAATACTGGAGAACTTCATACTTGATTTTCTGGAATTAATTGAACATGTCCATGAATCGGTTTTACATCAAAGTTTCAAACTCTTGAACTTAAAAGATTAAAATAGTTGGATATAATTCTAACTTACTTTTCTTTGACCAAAAACATCCAAAGTGTTTTTACACCTTTTTACTCCATTAATCCTAAAAGACGTATCCAAGTGAGTGTTGTTTTTTATATATATGATATTTTCCTGTTATAGTTTTATAGTTTATAATCTTTAGTAATCGGCTAGAGAGTTTAAATATTTAGGATTAGAATCATCCTCATCCTTTCTAAATAGCTAGATATTAGTGACAATCCAAGTATCGGTATCTCGATTCTATTTTCCGTTCCCTGAGTTCGATAATTCCCGACGTCAGCTTCAAGCTGTACTATTTACGACTGGTACACTGCCAGTGGTATTTGGTATAACTTAGGCTTTCTTCATTCTTTTGATTTTCATAGCCAAATCCGCGAAAGATCAAAATGGCGCCGTTGCCGGGGAATGGCTAGAGATATTGAGAAATGATTCTAGTTGGTAGTTTACTCGATTCTCTTTCAGGAAGTCTTTCCTTGGAGAGTTATTTGCTTTGTTTCTTTTTACTCTTTCTATTCTGCTTTGTTTTGTTTGTCTGTGTGTTGTTTTGTGTAGGGGAATCTTTCGAATATGGACGGATATGGTCATGAGATATGGAATGAAAGCTATGATGAGGTTTATTGTCAAGGAGGGTCGAGATATGATATGGGGCAGCCAGATATGTGGTCTTATGGGGGTATATACAATGGATCTTCTTTTGAGAATTTTCAACATCACATGCTACATAATCCAATTGACCCTTATGCTTACGTGAATGAAACCCCTTCATTTTATCATGAACCTCCATACTATGAGTCTCAAAGTGATTAACATTCCACCCAATATCATTATGAATACCAATGTTATCCATCATACAAACCCACTCCTGATCATTACCAAAGCCAATACATCCAGCCTTCATATGAAACCCCCTCGGAATCCCAATCTGAGAACACATCTAGTTTGGAGGAGTTGCTACTGAAATTCATGGCCACGCAAGAGGAAACAAATCTTGAGTTTGATATTTAGGAAAGATCCATGATCAAGAAATTGGAAGAGTTGTCTGGTCGTATGCAACTTAAGGATGAAGTAGAGGATGCAGGATGTGAAAAGTATCAGAGTAGTGGAGTTGAGGAGTTAGGAGAATTGCATTCATATGAAGCACAAAATATTCACGTTTTCAGTAGTGACTTGAGTGATTCAGATGAAGATATGAAGTGTGTTTATGATGAGACTCCTCTCTACCCGATAGCCTATGAGCAACGACATGATGACCCAAAACTTTCGTGCTCTTCAGACCCTTGCATTCCCATGACCAACCCTACTATCAAGTTTAAGACGGATGAGATGCCAAAGACGATCATGGATGAGGAGCATTGTTCAAGCCCACAAAGTACAACTCAATTCCCACCTTTGACATTTATGAGTCCCAAAGACATTTTAGAGTCTGAGTTTGACATAGAGGCTATGGATTTGGTTTTGAAGTCCCCAAGATTGTGCTCAAAGAGGAATTCAATCCAGAACATGACTTAAAGGAGTTGAAGCGATTGTTGGTAGGTAAGTTGATATGGGTGAGATTGATTCACAACTAGAAGAGGACGTGGAGCCAATAATCAAAAATTCATTTATCTCGGATATTCAGGTCCATAAGCACACACAAGCCTCCCCAACACGAGCAAAAGCACGGAGATTCAATGAAAGAGCAGTGTATCGGAAAAAGAAGCCAAAAGATCCGATGAAAGAATGGGTAATGGTAAAGAGTAGAGATATACATTCAATATACAATTGTTTCAAGCACAATGCGAAGCATACAAATAAGGTTGCTAATATGTTTGTTGTGCTAAATAATCAAGGTACGTTTCCCCATTTCCCAGAGTTGTTTGAAAATAATGAGGATAGTGCATTCGAGTCAAGCTAATGACTCCCCAAAAACAAGCGCTTTCGGGAGGCAACCCATAAACACTTTCATTTTCTATGTTCATCTTTCATTATATGTTTAGTTTTCACTTGCTTGATGTGATGAGTTTTTAATTTAGTCGTAATTTTAATTTTGATAGTTGAATGCTTGAATAAGTAGCTCGTGCATTGAGTATGTATCTTAGGATTGCATGATTGATGTTAGTGGCCTTGATTTAAAAGCATGTTTGCTTGTTTTAATTTCTAGTTCCTCCTGTTTGACTTTTCCAGTCAAAGTGAATCTACTTTTTTTTTAAATTTCATGCATTTTGTATGTTAATTTTTCTTCATATTTAGTGTGAATAATTCTCCTTAATATATTTCTTAAGTCACATGAGTGTTCGTTTTGATATTTACGGTTTTCTTAGCATAGCTTAATAAATATTTGGCTCCACTTTGACTTTCAAAAAGTCAATCTGTCCAAATTTTGATTTTAGCTTACTTATTGCATTGCATTTTAGTTCCATAGTTTGCATACTAGCATAAGTGCTTTTTTACATCCTTATGCATGACATTGTGATGTGCGTTATGATGTTTAAGTTTCCATCCATAGCGTGTTTAATTTAGGAACTTTCCTTTATGTTTGCATCTTTAGTTTCGAATAAGTGTTAGTAAAATTCATGTGGTTTCGATCCTTAAATGGTATATGTGTGTTGTGTTGAGCGTAATCGAATGGTGTGTGCATTTAAGTTAGTCTTCGAGTCATTTACATGGGATAAAAGTTGCGGCATTTGGCTAACCTGAGCTGAAACTAAAGTCCAATTCTGTTGTTATTTAGTTTTGAAAACTGCTGCCTCGTGGTCATGACTTTTTTCGTGGTCACGACTTTGTTGATGCTCAAGTGGTAGTCACGACTTTTGTCGTGATCACGACTTTTTAAAAAAAAAGTAAAAAAAAAGTATTTTCTTATCTTTTGGTTATGTACTTACACATTTTCACTTCAGCACTTTATTTTGCTCTTTTGGTTTGTACATATTATTTATATTATCGTTTATTGCTTTTTACATCTTGATCTGATTGTGTTGTGATTGATTGGTTTCGTAAGGTCGGACCATGGCAGAGATGTTCGCTGACAGTCAGTTCAGCTTCATCGTCCAGATCCCTGGCAGTGTTTATCTATTCAGGGGAGTTCATCTGTTCTTCTTTATTGCTCAATTGCATACTTATGCATACTGTTTTAGACTGTGAGGACACTGTCTATATTAAGTGTGGGGTGGGATGGTAAAATTGGCATTTTGAGATGTTTGTCCAAAGTTATAGCTTGCTTTAGTGCATTTTATGCATCTGTATCCTAACTTTAGCCAATTTTCAAATTTTTTCTCTTTTTGATGCGCGTTAGACTCTTTAGTAATATTGTTCTGTTTAGATTGCATGCGAGACTAACTTAGTGAGTTTGATGCTATTTGAACATTGAGAGACGTTTTGATTGCATGTTGAGATTTTTTGTACCGAAATAGCATGATATTAGCACACATATTACCCTTATCATTCATTGTGTGAGAATTTGAGCCGTATAACATCATTATTATGCTCATTTTCTTTTGATGTGTGTTGATGCCTGTGTTGAGTAATAGAAGTAGAACTTGAATTTAAATACATGTCAAAATCACAATTTTTGAAAATTTGGCACACATATAGAGGCAAATTTCGGATTACCCATTTTTTCTTTCTTTTATTCATCTTTCACCCTTTATTCTCTCCTAGTAGCCCTTTTGAGCCTTTTTCCTTTCATTTCGGTGACAGCCACACTATGAGCTATTTATAGCCTTTTTGCTTTCTTTTACCTTTATTTGGGATCTGATTTGAAGTGCAGCGGTTAGTTTATCTATTTTTATTGTTCTTTTAGCTGCTTATCTTTCTATTGAGCCTTGATGCATATATCCTATGGGTTTGAGTTTATGTTAGCTTTGTGGGGCCCCCTGATACTTTTTGAAACGCCCCGTTCTAATAACGCAGCGTTTTTATAAAATCTGCAATACAAACCTCGAAGTAATAAAATAAAGCTTCTAAGTTCAAACCACATCCATCAGAGTACGCTAAAATTTAAATGTAGTTATTACAACCAAAATCAAAAGTCTAGGGATCTACCCATCCCAGTTACAAGATATAAATCAGAGTAAATGCGGAAGTCATTCTGATAACATAAATCCTCAAACTCTAGATCCTGAAGCCGGTGCCTTTCCCTTGTCAGCTATACCTGAAAAGTTGCCCCCACAACCGGGGTAAGCCGTCGCCTAGCGAGTAACAGATTTAAAAGCACAGACAAGCATATATAACATGATCAACACAAATATCTGCTCAAATTCAACATGTGCAGCATTACGACTTGCTCGATTTAGCATACACGAATATGGTATTGTTATCTGCTCGCCCGATAACAAGTACACGGCGTACGACTCGCTCGGTTAGCACGTGTACAAAACATGCGACTCGCCCGACATGCAACTCGGAAGCACACAACAACCTCACTTAATCCACATAATACACAGTATGCATACTGGGGAAAGGTTTCTCAAATATCGGCTCATGGCAACGAATTAAATATCAACATTCAAGTCTAAGCATGGTAGTTAAAGAATAATCATGACAATAGAAACGAAAGAGATATCTAGTGCAAGCATATCATTTATGATCATTTGCGAAATTAAATCAATTACTCACAGTGCCTGCAATACGTACTCGCCAAACGTATTACCGGATATCAGCTGAAGCACTATCGTAAGCCACACGTCTGAATCAAATTTCTAGATCCTGATACGAAAGTACATTCCCTATTCATCAATATTTTTAACTCTTTACTTTTTACATAATTAAAAGATATTTCTTTATAATCAAACATGTGTAACTATTTATAGTTAACTTATATAATACTAAATCCATTCTAGCTTGACCCACCTATATTAACCCATTTAAATTAATTAATGTTCCAACCCAACATATATTCACATAAATACCTCATTTAAACTAACCCAACCCAATATAAACTAACTAAGTAGCCCGCTTAACCAATTTAAAGGTCCAAATTAGTAACCCAACACTCCTCAACTAATAACCCAAATTACTAACTTAACCTAATATTAAAATAAAAACCCAACTTTTAAATCTTAATTTAATTAACAACCCAAATTAGAATATGAATCAAGAGGTCCACTTAATTAAATGAATCTCATGGCCATCTCCCTTTCCCTCGGCAAACTATTAAAAGAAAAGAACAAAAATAAATAATAATAAAAATAATAATAAAAGAAACAAACCCCAACACTCATCCAATAGAATACCCATATCCTCTACTTTCTCTCTCTCGTGAAGTCAAAAAGAAGGAAAAATAAAACAGGCCCAATACCAAATAAATCATCAGCCCAATTACTAACCTAATTATAACCCATTTGACCAAACCTTGTCAATCAAGAAATGGGTCCCAATCTCCCCTTCCCTCTCGGCTGGAACAACAAACAGAAAAGAAAAAAAAAAGAGAACAGGCAAACAGAGCGTTGGACGAACAGACTGTCAGCCATGGCAGTGGCGGTGCCGGCCGGCCACCGTGCCGGTCGGTTTCCCTCCGATGAGATCCTCAAGCCGTCCAAGCATTTCATTCTCCTCTTTAAATATCTAATTTCTTATTATTTTGCTCAAAATCTCAAATTCCAAATTTTATGGAACTTAGCTATTCATCATCAAATCTGAATTTAAGCATATATAATCCTTCTAATATGGTTTCTAAACACTTTTAGATCATTTTCATATAAATTTTCGGATTAAAAACTAACACCCACTAAACCACCATTGTTGATTTCATCAATGGAGTTATCCATGAAAATAATCAATCGCATGATTTTATTACATAAACTATATCATTTTAGATTCATAAAACAATTATAAACAACATTTTATAAATCCTTACAATACTACACAAAATATTTGTGGAAAAATAAAGATTGATTAAGTTCATACTTAGTACCTAAAAGCTTGCCAATGGAGGTATCTATTTGATAAAGATGATGAATGTTGATGAAGATAAAAATCCTTTTAAGTGCACCTCCAAATGTTACTCTCTCAAACTTTCATTTCCAAGATTGTGTGTGTATGTGAGTGTGTGTTTTTGTGATGGAGAATGATGGAATTGTAAGGAAATGAGGAACTGAAAACCAAAGACCACTTTCTTTTATAACCTCCTTTCACCTCCTTGCTTTTCTTTTTTTTTTTCTTTTCCTTTTTTTTAATTCTTTTTTTTTTTTAAATCCCCTATAAATATGTATTTTTCATTATTTCTTAAAAGCTATGAAATTAAACATTAAATATCAACAACCAAATTTGATAATATATTTATATTTTCTTGAATCAAATTGTTAGTATATGGTGTGTAAGATGACATTACTACTGCATCATGGCTGATTTCATAAAACACTTGAGGGTCACACCGATGAGCACAACTGAGCAGATGCAATTAAACGATTAAATAACCAATATTGGATATTGTTTATGACACGAAATAATCATTGAGATTAAATTAATGGATGATTAATTATATCTCAAAGTACGGGGACTAAAAGTGCAATATCAGATATTGTAGTGATTTTATTGTCATTGGATGATAATTAAATAATAATTATCTAGTCTTTTATTTATTATTAGATATTAAATAAAAGATTGATTTATTTGAATTAGAATTATCATCTATTATTAGATAATTGGATGGATAATTATAAACAAATAAATAATAGATAATTATAGATAATTATCTAGTCATTTATATATTATTAGATAATATATAAAAGATAAATATTATTTAATAGCTATATAATTATAGAGATAATTATATATGGTTTAAATAGTAAAGATAATTATTAAAATATATATTATATAATATATTAAAATTTTAATTAATATATATATAATATATATATACGGCCATATATATAAATATACATATACAAGCATGTGTGGATATATAGGAGATATACCCCACGGCCCAAGTTTTTTATGGGGTGTAGGGTTGCCGCACACACACATATGTGGACGTGTGTGTGTGATTTTCTGGCCGTACGTGCCAAACACACAATCCGTTTGGTTTTCCCGTTCTTCGTGTGTTTGATTGCATACCTGGCGCCGCTCGATCGTGTCATCACCGGTGGATACCGAGAGCATCCCATTCGTGTATTCTTGTCAACGAATACAAAGGTACGGATTTTATTGCTTTCGTTTACTTATCTTATGTATACTTGATGATCCGTGTACGGAATTCGTGATTTTAAAAAAAGCTTCCGTTGTGCGTTAATTCGATTAATGTTTTTTTTTGTTTTTATGAAAAACGATACGAATTCCCAACAGTGGTATCAGAGCCACCTCAAGTAACATAATGATAGTATTATTCAAGTATTCATGTTCAACGTCCTTAAAGTTTCGATTTTTAATAATTAAAATTGTTTAAACGGTCGAAATCAATAATTAAAATGTTTAAGGTTTTGATTTGGCTTGGAGAAAATCGACCAAAGGTTTTGGAAACCTTATGGTGATTCTCGGCCAACCTTGGAGTTCCTCGGAACTCGGGATTTTGAAACCTTAGTTCGTTTTATTTAGTTGATGTTTGATTGTTTAAAAGAGTTAATTAATTAAAAGTCGAAAAATTAAACGTTTCGGTTCGCGAAATCAAACCTAGAGATTTCGGCCATGGGTTGAGACCCATGACCTCTCGGTTGTGATGTGGTAACCGAGATGATGGATTATTTGTTCCGTCGTGTCGTTTAATTCACGGTTAAACTCGAACGATTAAATTAAATGCGTTAAAATCGAATTAATAAATCAAAAGTGTTTGATTATTAATATTTAAACATTTGTGACAAAATATATGTAAATATATTTTCGATTTTATAAAATTAAAGTGGAGACTTTATCAGTTTTTTTATAAAATTCGCAAATCGGTTTAAATATTATTCGATTCGATAATTAAACGATTAATTGGAATATGGAAATCGAAGTAATCAAAGTGAGTTGATTAATGGCTTCGATTAATCTCAGCCGTCAAAGGGTTTAATACCCTACTTGTTTTCGGTTCATATGGGTTATTGAACCCGAGTATGAGTCGGTTAACTAAGTTGGTTCGTTTCCGTTTTCCGGTAATTCGTCGTTTAAATTAAATCGGTTTTAATGTTGAAATTAAAATTAATGGTAATTTTAATTTATAAACTAGATTTAATTTATGCATTTAATATTTAGTTCCATAAAATGCATTATTAAATTAAAGAGAGTTTAATTTAAGGATTCTATTTTCAAATTGATGAAATCGTGACTTTGAGTTTCATGCTCGGTCATGGTTTAATATTTTTGAGATTTGATCTCGACATTAAAGTTTTTGGTAGAAATCGTTTAAAACCATAAAGAAAAGTTTTTGGTGTTATTTAAAGATGGTCAATTTTCCTTAAATATTTTAAAAGACATATTTTATTGGTAAAATTGTTTATCTACAAAATTGACGTTTTAAATAAAGTTTAGTTATTTATTTTGAAAAGTGTTTCAATTAAATAATAGTTAATTGATAATTATTTAAAGGAAGTTTAAATTATTTATCAATATTATTTGAAAATAAAACTATATTTATTAAAGGTTGTTTAATAAAAAGTTTTCTTAAAATAGTAAGTTTAAGTTTCAAAGGTGTTTGAATTGTTAATTGTATATTTTAAGAAAAGTATAGTTGTTAGGCACAAAAAGGCCTCAGTCAAACCTGTTCTACATCTGAGGGGGAGATTTATAATCAAACATGTTGATGCATTTGAAGGTTGAATTTAAGGCCTATTATATGCCTTATTGAAACCTGAAAATGATTTGCAATATCAGTCTAAAGCTGTTCTATATGTTGCATGTGTTGCAACTTAGACAGTTTGTCCAAGCTGCTCTGTCTGCTGAACAGGCTGGACATAAACTGTCTACGCTGCTCTACACTGTTGAGCAGCTTGGGCATTTTTAAAGTGTTCTGTTCTTTGTGAACAGAACCTGTTCTTTGTGAACAGGCTAAACACTTTATGGAATATGTTTCCAAGTCATCATGTATTGTTTTTTACTACAAGATCAGTTTACAAAGTCGAAGACAAAGTGGAAAACAGAACTGCTCAGCCTGCCCAAGCTGTTCTGTAACATGAAGACAAAAGGTTATTTGAAAAAGGGTGACAGACCTTTTTCTTATATCAAAATAGGCCTTTACAAGGAAGAAAGACGCAAAGTTGACATTCCTAAATTAGTTAAAGGCAATGCAACAGTAGACAAAGTAAAAAGACAAAAGTTCTGCACATGTGAAGACAAGTCTGCTTTTCAGAAAGGTGCAGAAAAGGTTATGTTGTCTTTTCAACAAGGCTTCTCCTTTTTCATTCCGTCCAATGAAGATGTTTCTCTTAGATCCTCTAGGTGAGTATAAAAGGAAGCTTCTAAGGACAGAAAGAAGTGTGAAGAAAGCTAAGTGCTGAAACCCAAGAGTGAACGTGCAAGTGTGATTTTCATGCATGCAAACCTTCTGTGTAAACTAGCATCTGTGTGTATAAGCTGTTTTACATAAGCCGTTCCTTTAAGTCTTGTAAACACAATGAGTGCTTCTTAGTGAGTGTATTCATTGTATACTAGTTTGAGTCTGTCTTAGACTAGTAAGCATACTGTTGTATCTGTCATCTCAGCTTGAACTATTCCGCATTCAAGCTTGTTTGTAATTAACAAATTGTTGATAATACATACAAACATTGAGAAAAGAGTGTGTAGTTTTTAAATTGCTGTATTCACCCCCCCTCTACAGCTTATAACTATATACTTTGGGAACCTCTCGGGACCTACAAATGGTATCAGAGCAGTTTAGAGTGTGTGTCATTCTAGATCTCTCATTCTCCCAAGTTTCCATGGACAACAGTGTTGCAAATTCTTCTTACTATGACAATGGCTCTATGGGCAAACCTCCCAAATTTAATCATCAAAACTTCTCTGGTTGGAAGTGCAGAATGATGCTCTATTTAGAGAATCTGGATGTACAACTGCCAGAGATAGTGATGGAGGGTCCCTATGTGCCAACCTCTGTTACTACCATAACTCCAGCAGTTGAAGGAGCTGCTCCTGAAATCAGAACCTTTGAGAAAGCTAAAGCTCAATGGTCTGATGAAGACAAGAGATTGGTGGCTCTGGATGCAAAGGCCAGAAGCAACCTGGTCATTTCTCTCCCTGATGATGTGTTCAAGCAGGTTGAGAAAATGAAGACAGCAAAGGAGATGTGGGATACTTTGTGTACCGTCTATGATGGACCCACAATCACACTGGACAACAGGATCAATAATCTTGTTAGACAGTATGAACTCTTCTTTGCTAAACCAAAGGAGACTCTCACTGAAACCTACACCAGGTTTACTGCTCTAGTGAATGATCTCAAAGCTGTTGGGATCACCAAGGACAGTCTTACCCTGGTGAATAAATTTCTGGACATTTTACCTGAAGAGTGGAACTACTTTTCAACAATCCTAAGGAACTCAGGTACTATCAGAAGTATGGATCTGGTCAATCTGTATGGATCCTTACTGAATGATGAACAGTCAAGGCAACAAAAGAGAAATGCCTTGGAAATGTCCAGAAGAGGTGCAGCCTTTGTGGCTAGTGTGAGACAGCCTGTAAATCAGGTGAGTGATGTGTTCATTCAACCTGATCAACAGGATGATGAAAAGGAGGAGGTGTCAGATGAAGAAGATGCTGTAGATCTTGCTGAACAAGATGATGAGCAAATGATAGCCATGCTTGTCAAAAGGTTCAACAAGAAAAGGTTTGGAAGAGATATGCTGCAAGGAGGTTCAAGTGCTGGCAAAAAGAAGGCATTTGACAAATCCAAAGCTGAGTGCTTCAAGTGTGGCAAAACTGGTCACATAGCTGCTGACTGTGTGTCAAAAGCTGTTGGTCAGTCATCCAAACCCAACAAGACTAACAAGGATGATGGCTATAGGGTTAAGTACCTTATGGCAATGGCTAAGCTGAGGAAATTGGAAAACTCTGTGTCTTCCAATCGCCAAAAGGGACTCATGGCAGAGACATGTGACCTGGGAAGATGCTGATTCATCAATCTGATGAAGAAGAAATCATTTCTTGAGGCCAACACTGATGTCCCATCAAAAAGCAGTTTCAAACAGGATATGGCTGAAGCTGAAGCTCAGCAGCTTAGAGAACTGAAAATCCTACTATGATGGATAAGGAACAAATTTTAATGGCTTACAGTTATTTGAAGAAAAGTTAAATGTTGATAGATGCTTGTTTGATCTCAAAGCGGCTGTTGAGAACAAGATGGCTTTAACTATCTGAAATCTCTAAGCTTAAACTGATCTTAAAATAATCCAGTAAACTGGACAGTTTCCATAAGTTGGACTGAGCTTGAGGAAGTAAAACACATCACTCCTATGTGAGTGGGAAGAAAAGAGAGAAACAATATAAAGCTGCCAAGCTTCAAAAGATAGTTGACTCTTGGTGCCAATCGGCACAAAAAGTCAGCCATTGTATAAGTCAACAGATTCCTGCACAAATCCAAGCCTATCTTGGAGGGGATCTTGACACAGCAGCTTCCATTGTTGAGATAAGTAATCTGAAAGAAGATTTATCCACTCTTGGTGAACTTCCAAATACATTCATTCAAAATGTGAATGGTAAACTAATCTCAACAAACAGGTTTTTCAGGCCTCAAAATACTGACAGCTTCTGTGAACTCAGCTCAAAAGCTGATGTTGGAGTTTGTTCTCCAAGTCAGCCTGCTAAGTGCTCTGCTAGCTCACATAAGCAAAAGAAAGGAAAACATGTTCAAACTGAAGCTGTGGATGCTAAACCTGTTGACAAAACAGGTTCTGAGTCCAAAGCTGATGGTAAAAAGCGTGTTAATCCTTTTGATGCTAAACACTTTGAAAACAAGTTTTCAAAAAGTAAGCAGCCTGTTTTCAACAAGGGTAAGTCTCATGTTGAAAACAAAACTGCTGTGATTTCAAATAAGTTTTCAAATCATAGTGGTAAATTGGTTTTAAATGAAAATAAGTTTTTCAAAACCAGACACAGTGAGTATGCTGATAGGCAGCATAAATCACAATCCAGTAGGGGCAAAGGCAAAGCCATTGCTCAAACTGAGACAAATGGGAATAAGTTTCCCAAACCCTGTGGAAGCTCAAAAGCCAATCAAGCTTCCTGTCTTTGACATCTGTCCTCCCAAAAAGAGGAAAGAAGAGACAGTCAAAGTTGTGGCTATTGAACTCTCCACACAAGCTGTTGATTCAACAAAGAATGCTAAACCTGCTGAAAGAATCAACAAAAATAGCTCAGAATGTGTTTCTGAAGGATCTTCTTCCAAAAATACTAAAAAGAGAAAATGTTACAAATGTGGGAAGAAGACACATCTGGCCAAGGACTGTCCTGAATCTGAGGACATGAGGCCTGTTAACTCTGTTGTTTCTCTCACAGCTGTCACAGGCAGTGTTGGAAATGGCACAGTTACTGAGAATGGTATTCAAGCTGATACCATTCAGATAGGGAATATTAGTGTGGATATTTCAAATCCATCAACAAATGTTGATGAAGTAGGAGAACTCATCTCTGTGATGAGTTCCCCTAAAAATGACTAATAATTCTCTTATCACTCTGCAGGAAAAACAACCTTCCCAGGTTTGGTACTTGGATAGTGGCTGCTCAGGGCACATGACAGGTTGTAAAGAATTGCTGAGTGAACTCAGGCCTGAAAAAGGGGCCAAAAGTCACCTTTGGTGACAATGTACAGGGATCCACTGAGGGATATGGAACTCTTAAAGCTGGTGCTGCAGTGTTCAAAAGAGTAGCCTATGTGGTTGGGCTAAAACATAACCTTGTTAGCATAAGCCAACTATGTGATGATGGCTACAAGGTTAACTTTGATGAGCACCTGGGTTACATATTGGATTCCCAAGGCAAAGTTGTGCTAGGTGCTCAACGAAAGAAAGGTGTATATGTTGTGGATATGCATTCTGCTGACCCCACAACTGAAACCTGTTTTCTCACAAGAACAAATGCTGATCTAAACTGGCTATGGCACAGAAGACTGTCACATCTGAACTTCAAGAACATCAACAAACTCTGTAAGAAAGAGTTGGTGACAGGTTTACCTTCTATGACTTTTGCTAAGGATAGATTATGCACAGCTTGTGAGAAAGGCAAGCAGAGGAAATCATCATTTAAATCCAAACATAACTTTTCTATTGATACTCCTCTCTTCTTAATCCATATGGACTTGTTTGGACATGTTAATGTCCCAAGTCTAGGAGGAAGAAGATACACTCTATTAATGGTTGATG
>JAANYP010002257.1:0-197879 GCA_020465985.1 Centrapalus pauciflorus
TAAGAGAGCATATGGTCACACTTTTTAACAATTACGGCTACATTTGACATAATTTTAAGTGACCAAAGCCCACAAGAAGGCACACGTTCTGTTACCAAATGGTTGCTATCAGCCACACATACATAAAAATAAAGTGGCTATTGCATGGACAATAGTCACACAAAATACAAGTTTACCTCACTTAAGAGAGCATATGGTCACACTTTTTAACACCTACGACCACATTTGGCGTAATTTTATATGACCAAAGCCCACAAGAAGACACTCGTTCAGTGACCAAATTGTTGCAATCAGCCACACAAACATCAAATAATGTGGCCATTGCATGGACAATAGTCACACAAAATACAAGTTTACCTCCCTTAAGAGAGCTTATGGTCACACTTTTTAACACCTACGACCACATATTGCATAATTTTATGTGACCAAATCCCACAAGAAGGCACTAGTTGTGTGACCAAATGGTTGCTATCAGCCACACATACATAAAAATAAAGTGGCTATTGCATGGACAATAGTCACACAAAATACAAGTTTACCTCACTTAAGAGAGCATATGGTCACACTTTTTAACACCTACGACCACATTTGGCGTAATTTTATATGACCAAAGCCCACAAGAAGACACTCGTTCAGTGACCAAATTGTTGCAATCAGCCACACAAACATCAAATAATGTGGCCATTGGATGGACAATAGTCACACAAAATACAAGTTTACCTCCCTTAAGAGAGCTTATGGTCACACTTTTTAACACCTACGACCACATATTGCATAATTTTATGTGACCAAATCCCACAAGAAGGCACTAGTTGTGTGACCAAATGGTTGCAATCAGCCACACATACATAATAATAAAGTGGCCGTTGCATGTACAATTGTCAGACAAAACACAAGTTTACCTCACTTAAGAGAGCATATGGTCACACTTTTTAACACCTACGACCACAATAGGCTTAATTTTATGTGACCAAAGCCCACAAGAAGACACTCGTTGTGTGACCAAATGGTTGCAATCAGCCACACATGCATAAAAATAAAGTGGCCATTGCATGGACTATAGTCACACAAATTACAAGTTTACATCACTCAAGAGAGCATAAACACCTACGACCACGTTTGACACAAATTTATGTGACCAAAGCCGACAAGAAGACACTCGTTCTGTGACCAAATGGTTGCTATCAGCCACACATACATAAAAATAAAGTGGCCATTGCATGGACAATAGTCTCACAAAATACAAGTTTACCTCACTTAAGAGAGCATATGGTCACACTGTTTAACACCTACGACCACATTTGGCGTAATTTTATATGATCAAAGCCCACAAGAAGACAGTCGTTCAGTGACCAAATTGTTGCAATCAGCCACACAAACATCAAATAATGTGGCCATTGCGTGGACAATAGTCACACAAAATACAAGTTTACCTCCCTTAAGAGAGCTTATGGTCACACTTATTAACACCTACGACCACATATTGCATAATTTTATGTGACCAAATCCCACAAGAAGGCACTAGTTGTGTGACCAAATTGTTGCAATCAGCCACACATACATAATAATAAAGTGGCCATTGCATGTACAATTGTCAGACAAAATACAAGTTTACCTCACTTAAGAGAGAATATGATCACACTTTTTAACACCTACGGCCACAATAGGCTTAATTTTATGTGACCAAAGCCCACAAGAAGACACTCGTTGTGTGACCAAATGGTTGCAATCAGCCACACATGCATAAAAATAAAGTGGCCATTGCATGGACTATAGTCACACAAATTACAAGTTTACCTCACTTAAGAGAGCATAAACACCTACGACCACGTTTGACACAAATTTATGTGACCAAAGCCGACAAGAAGACACTCGTTCTGTGACCAAATGGTTGCTATCAGCCACACATACATAAAAATAAAGTGGCCATTGCATGGACAATAGTCACACAAAATACAAGTTTACCTCCCTTAAGAGAGCATATGGTATCACTTTTTAACACCTACGACCACATATTGCATAATTTTATGTGACCAAATCCCACAAGAAGGCACTAGTTGTGTGACAAAATGGTTGCAATCAGCGACACATACATAATAATAAAGTGGCCATTGCATATACAATTTTAACACAAAATACAAGTTTACCTCACTTAAGAGAGCATATGATCACACTTTTTAACACCTATGACCACATATGACATAATTTCATGTGACCAAATCTTACCAGAAGGCACTCATTGTGTGACCAAATGGTTGCAATCAACCACACATACATAAAAATAAAGTGGCAATTGCATGGACAATTGTCACACAACATACAAGTTTACCTCACCTAAGAGAGCATATGGTCACACTTTTTAACAATTACGGCTACATTTGACATAATTTTAAGTGACCAAAGCCCTCAAGAAGACACTCGTTGTGTGACCAAATAGTTGCAATCCGCCACACATACATAAAAATAAAGTGGCCATTTCATGGACAATTGTCACACAAAATACAGGTTTACCTCACTTAAAAGAGCATTTGGTCACCCTTTTTTACACCTACGGCCACATATGACATACTTTTATGTGACCAAAGAAAACAAGAAGACACTTCGTTGTGTGACCAAATGGTTGTAATTAGCCACACATACATATAAATAAAGTGGCCAATGCATGGACAATAGTCAAACAAAATACAAGTTTACCTCTCTTAAGAGAACATATGGTCACACTTTTTAACACCTACGGCCACATTTGGCATAATTTTATGTGACCAAAGCCCAGAAGAAGAAACTCGTTGTGTGACCAAATAGTTGCAACCAGCCACACATACATATAAATAAAGTGGCCATTGCATGGACAATAGTCATCCAAATTACAAGTTTACCTCACTTAAGAGAGCATATGGTCACACTTTTTAACACCTACGACCACATTTGGCATAATTTTATGTGACCAAAGCCTACAACAAGACACTCGTTCATTGACAAATTTGTTGCAATCAGCCACACAAACATCAAATAATGTGGTCATTGCATGGACAATAGTCACACAAAATACAAGTTTACCTCCCTTAAGAGAGCATATGGTATCACTTTTTAACACCTACGACCACATATTGCATAATTTTATATGTGACCAAATCCCACAAGAAGGCACTAGTTCTGTGACCAAATGGTTGCAATCAGCCACACATACATAATAATAAAGTGGCCATTGCATGTACAATTGTCACACAAAATACAAGTTTACCTCACTTAAGAGAGCAAATGATCACACTTTTTAACACCTATGACCACATTAGGCTTAATTTTATGTGACCAAAGCCCACAAGAAGACACTCGTTGTGTGACCAAATGGTTGCAATCAACCACACATACATAAAAATAAAGTGGCCATTGCATGGACTATAGTCACACAAATTACAAGTTTACCTCACTTAAGAAAGCATAAACACCTACAACCACATTTGACATAAATTTATGTGACCAAAGCCCACAAGAAGACACTTGTTCTGTGACCAAATGGTTGCTATCTGCCACACATACATAAAAATAATGTGGCCAATGCATGGACAATAGTCACACAAAATACAAGTTTACCTCACTTAAGAGAGCATATGGTCACACTTTTTAACACCTACGACCACAATAGGCTTAATTTTATGTGACCAAAGCCCACAAGAAGACACTCGTTGTGTGACCAAATGGTTGAAATCAGCCACACATGCATAAAAATAAAGTGGCCATTGCATGGACTATAGTCACACAAATTACAAGTTTACATCACTCAAGAGAGCATAAACACCTACGACCACGTTTGACACAAATTTATGTGACCAAAGCCGACAAGAAGACACTCGTTCTGTGACCAAATGGTTGCTATCAGCCACACATACATAAAAATAAAGTGGCCATTGCATGGACAATAGTCACACAAAATACAAGTTTACCTCACTTAAGAGAGCATATGGTCACACTGTTTAACACCTACGACCACATTTGGCGTAATTTTATATGATCAAAGCCCACAAGAAGACAGTCGTTCAGTGACCAAATTGTTGCAATCAGCCACACAAACATCAAATAATGTGGCCATTGCGTGGACAATAGTCACACAAAATACAAGTTTACCTCCCTTAAGAGAGCTTATGGTCACACTTATTAACACCTACGACCACATATTGCATAATTTTATGTGACCAAATCCCACAAGAAGGCACTAGTTGTGTGACCAAATTGTTGCAATCAGCCACACATACATAATAATAAAGTGGCCATTGCATGTACAATTGTCAGACAAAATACAAGTTTACCTCACTTAAGAGAGAATATGATCACACTTTTTAACACCTACGGCCACAATAGGCTTAATTTTATGTGACCAAAGCCCACAAGAAGACACTCGTTGTGTGACCAAATGGTTGCAATCAGCCACACATGCATAAAAATAAAGTGGCCATTGCATGGACTATAGTCACACAAATTACAAGTTTACCTCACTTAAGAGAGCATAAACACCTACGACCACGTTTGACACAAATTTATGTGACCAAAGCCGACAAGAAGACACTCGTTCTGTGACCAAATGGTTGCTATCAGCCACACATACATAAAAATAAAGTGGCCATTGCATGGACAATAGTCACACAAAATACAAGTTTACCTCCCTTAAGAGAGCATATGGTATCACTTTTTAACACCTACGACCACATATTGCATAATTTTATGTGACCAAATCCCACAAGAAGGCACTAGTTGTGTGACAAAATGGTTGCAATCAGCGACACATACATAATAATAAAGTGGCCATTGCATATACAATTTTAACACAAAATACAAGTTTACCTCACTTAAGAGAGCATATGATCACACTTTTTAACACCTATGACCACATATGACATAATTTCATGTGACCAAATCTTACCAGAAGGCACTCATTGTGTGACCAAATGGTTGCAATCAACCACACATACATAAAAATAAAGTGGCAATTGCATGGACAATTGTCACACAACATACAAGTTTACCTCACCTAAGAGAGCATATGGTCACACTTTTTAACAATTACGGCTACATTTGACATAATTTTAAGTGACCAAAGCCCTCAAGAAGACACTCGTTGTGTGACCAAATAGTTGCAATCCGCCACACATACATAAAAATAAAGTGGCCATTTCATGGACAATTGTCACACAAAATACAGGTTTACCTCACTTAAAAGAGCATTTGGTCACCCTTTTTTACACCTACGGCCACATATGACATACTTTTATGTGACCAAAGAAAACAAGAAGACACTTCGTTGTGTGACCAAATGGTTGTAATTAGCCACACATACATATAAATAAAGTGGCCAATGCATGGACAATAGTCAAACAAAATACAAGTTTACCTCTCTTAAGAGAACATATGGTCACACTTTTTAACACCTACGGCCACATTTGGCATAATTTTATGTGACCAAAGCCCAGAAGAAGAAACTCGTTGTGTGACCAAATAGTTGCAACCAGCCACACATACATATAAATAAAGTGGCCATTGCATGGACAATAGTCATCCAAATTACAAGTTTACCACACTTAAGAGAGCATATGGTCACACTTTTTAACACCTACGACCACATTTGGCATAATTTTATGTGACCAAAGCCTACAACAAGACACTCGTTCATTGACAAATTTGTTGCAATCAGCCACACAAACATCAAATAATGTGGTCATTGCATGGACAATAGTCACACAAAATACAAGTTTACCTCCCTTAAGAGAGCATATGGTATCACTTTTTAACACCTACGACCACATATTGCATAATTTTATATGTGACCAAATCCCACAAGAAGGCACTAGTTGTGTGACCAAATGGTTGCAATCAGCCACACATACATAATAATAAAGTGGCCATTGCATGTACAATTGTCACACAAAATACAAGTTTACCTCACTTAAGAGAGCAAATGATCACACTTTTTAACACCTATGACCACATTAGGCTTAATTTTATGTGACCAAAGCCCACAAGAAGACACTCGTTGTGTGACCAAATGGTTGCAATCAACCACACATACATAAAAATAAAGTGGCCATTGCATGGACTATAGTCACACAAATTACAAGTTTACCTCACTTAAGAAAGCATAAACACCTACAACCACATTTGACATAAATTTATGTGACCAAAGCCCACAAGAAGACACTTGTTCTGTGACCAAATGGTTGCTATCTGCCACACATACATAAAAATAATGTGGCCAATGCATGGACAATAGTCACACAAAATACAAGTTTACCTCACTTAAGAGAGCATATGGTCACACTTTTTAACACCTACGACCACATATGGCATAATTTTATGTGATCAAATCTCACCAGAAAGCACTCATTGAGTGACTAAATGGTTGCAATCAACTACACATCCATAAAAATAAAGTGGACATTGCATGGTCAATTGTCAAACAAATTACAAGTTTACCTCACTTAAGAGAGCATATGGTCACACTTTTTAACAGTTACGCCTACATTTGGCATAATTTTAAGTGACAAAATCCCACAAGAAGACACTTGTTGCGTGAACAATAGTTGCAATCAGCCACACATACATAAAAATGAAGAGGCCATTTCATGGACAATTGTCACACAATATACAAGTTTTCCTCACTTAAAAGAGCATTTGGTCACCCTTTTTAACACCTACGGCCACATATGACATAGTTTTATGTGACCATAGAAAACAAGAAGACACACGTTGTGAGACCAAATGGTTGTAATTAGCCAGACATACATATAAATAAAGTGATCATTGCATGGACAATAGTCAAACAAAATACAAGTTTACCTCTCTTAAGAGAATATATGGTCACACTTTTTAACACCTACGGCCACATTTGGCAAAATTTTATGTGACCAAAGCCCAGAAGAAGAAACTCGTTGTGTGACCAAATAGTTGCAACCAGCCACACATACACATAAATAAAGTGGCCATTGCATGGACAATAGTCACCCAAATTACAAGTTTACCTCACTTAAGAGAGCATATGGTCACACTTTTTAACACCTACGACCAAAATTGGCATAATTTTATGTGACCAAAGCCCACAAGAAGACACTCGTTCAGTGACCAAATTGTTGCAATCAGCCACACAAACATTAAATAAAGTGGCCATTGCATCGACAATAGTCACACAAAATACAAGTTTACCTCCCTTAAAAGAGCATATGGTATCACTTTTTAACACCTACGACCACATATTGCATAATTTTATGTGACCAAATCCCACAAGAAGGCAGTACTTGTGTGACCAAATGGTTGCAATCAGCCACACATACAAAATAATAAAGTGGTCATTGCATGTACAATTGTCACACAAATTACAAGTTTACCTCACATAAGAGAGCATACGACCACACTTTTTAACACCTACGACCACATTTGACATAAATTTATATGACCAAAGCCCACAAGAAGACACTCGTTCTGTGACCAAATGGTTGCTATCAGCCACACATACATAAAAATATAGTGGCCATTGCATGGACAATAGTCACACAAAATACAAGTTTAAGTCACTTAAGAGAGCATATGGTCATACTTATTAACACCTACGACCACATATGGCATAATTTTATGTGACCAAATCCCACACGAAGGCACTCATTGTGTGACCAAATAGGTTCAATCAGCCACACATACATTAAAATAAAGTGGCCATTGCTTGGACAATAGTCACACAAATTACAAGTTTACCTCACTTAAAAGAGCATATGGTCACCCTTTTTAACAACTACGGCTACATATGGTATAATTTTATATGACCAAAGACCACAAGAAGACACTCGTTGTGTGACCAAATGGTTGCAATCAGCCACACATACATAAAAATAAAGTGGCCATTGCATGGAAAATAGTCACACAAAATACAAGTTTACCTCACTTAAGAGAGCATACGATCACACTTTTTAACACATACGACCACATTAGGCTTAACTTTATGTGACCGAAGCCCACAAGAAGACACTCTTTGTGTGACCAAATAGTTGCAATCAACCAAACATACATAAAAATAAAGTGGCCATTGCATGGACAATAGTCACACTTTTTAACACCTACGACCACATTTAACATAATTTTATGTCACCAAAGCCCACAAGAAGACACTCGTTGTATGACAAAATGGTCGAATCAGCCACATATACTTAAAAATAAAGTGGCCGTTGCATGGACAATAGTCACACAAGATATAAGTTTACCTCACTAAAGATAACATATGGTCACACCTTTTAACACCTATTGCTACATATGGCATAATTTTATGTGACCAAAGACCACAAAAAGACACTCGTTGTGTGACCAAATGGTTGCAATCAGCCACACATATATTAAAATAAAGTGGCCATTGCATGGACAATAGTCACACAAAATACAAGTTTACCTCACTTATGAGAGCATACGATCAGACTTTTTAACACGTACGACCACATTAGGCTTAATTTTATGTGACCAAAGCCCACAAGAAGACACTCGTTGTGTGACCAAATGGTTGCAATCAGCTACACGTACATAAAAATAAAGTGACGATTGCATGGACAATAGTTACACAAAATACGAGTTTGCCTCACCTAACAGAGGATATGATCACACATTTTAACACCTACGGCTACGTTTGACATAAATTTTTGTGACCAAAACCCACAAGAAGACACTCGTTCTGTGACCAAATGATTGTAATCAACCACACAAACATAAAAATTAAGTGGCCATTGCGTGGACATTAGTCACACAAAATACAAGTTTGCCTCACTTAAGAGAGCATACGATCACACTTTTTAACACCTACGACCACATTAGGCTTAAATTTATGTGACCAAAGCCCACAAGAAGACACTCGTAGTGTGACCAAATGGTTGTAATCAGCCACACATACATAAAAATAAAGTTGCCATTGCATGGACAATAGTCCAACAAAATGTAAGTTTACCTCACTGAAAAGAGCATACGATCACACTTTTTAACACGTACGACCACATTAGGCTTAATTTTATGTGACCAAAGCCCACAAGAAGACACTCGTTGTGTGACCAAATGGTTGCAATCAGCTACACATACATAAAAATAAAGTGGCCATTGCATGGACGATATTCACACAAAATACGAGTTTGCCTCACTTAATAGAGCATATAATCACACATTTTAACACCTACGACTACGTTTGACATAAATTTTTGTGACCAAAACCCACAAGAAGACACTCGTTCTGTGACCAAATGATTGTGATCAACCACACAAACATAAAAATTAAGTGGCCATTGCGTGGACAATAGTCACACAAAATACAAGTTTACCTCACTTAAGAGAGCATACGATCACACTTTTTAACACCTACGACCACATTAGGCTTAATTTTATGTGTCCAAAGCCCACAAGAAGACACTCGTTGTGTGACCAAATAGTTGCAATCAGCCACACATACATAAAAATAAAGTGGCCATTGCATGGACAATAGTCACACAAATTACAAGTTTACCTCACTTAAAAGAGCATATGATCACACTTTTTAACACCTACGGCCACATTTTACATAATTTTATGTGACCAAAGCCCACAAGAAGACACTCGTTGTATGACCAAATGGTTGCAATCAGCCACACATACTTAAAAATAAAGTGTCCATTGCATGGACAATCGTCACACAAAATACAAGTTTGCCTCACAGAAGAGAGCATATGGTCACACTTTTTAACACCTACGGCTACATTTGACATAAATTTATGTGACCAAACCCACAAGAAGACACTCGTTCTGTGACCAAATGATTGAAATCTGCCACACATACATAATATAAAGTGGTCATTGCATGGACAATAGTCACACAAAATACAAGTTTACCTCACTTAAGAGAGCAAACAATCACACTTTTTAACACCTACGACCACATTAGGCTTAATTTTATGTGACGAAAGCCCACAAGAAGACACTCGGTTTGTGACCAAATGGTTTTAATCAGCTACACATACATAAAAATAAAGTGGCCATTGCATGGACAATAGTCACACAAGTTACAAGTTTACCTCACTTAAAAGAGCATAAACACCTACGACCACATTTGGCATAATTTTATGTGACCAATGCCCACAAGAAGACACTCATTGTGTGACCAAATAGTTGCAATCAGCCACACAAACATAAAAATAAAGTGGCCATTGCGTGGACAATATAGTCACACAAAAGAGAATATTGTTACACTTTTTAACACCTACGACCACATATGGCATAATTTTATGTGACCAAATCCCACAAGAAAGCACTCGTTGTGTTACCAAATGGTTGCAATCAGCCACACGTACATAAAAATAAAGTGGCCATTGCGTGGAAAGTAGTCAACAAAATACAAGTTTACCTCACTTATGAGAGCATACGATCACACTTTTTAACACGTACGACCACATTAGGCTTAATTTTATGTGACCAAAGCCCACAAGAAGACACTCGTTGTGTGACCAAATGGTTGCAATCAGCTACACGTACATAAAAATAAAGTGGCCATTGCATGGACAATATTCACACAAAATACGAGTTTGCCTCACTTAACAGAGCATATGATCACACATTTTAACACCTACGACTACGTTTGACATAAATTTTTGTGACCAAAACCCACAAGAAGACACTCGTTCTGTGAACAAATGGTTGCAATCAGCCACACAAACATAAAAATAAAGTGGCCATTGCGTGGACAATATAGTCACACAAAACACTTTTTAACACCTACGACCACATATGGCATAATTTTATGTGACCAAATCCCAAAAGAAAGAACTCGTTGTGTAACCAAATGGTTGCAATCAGTCACACATACATAAAAATAAAATGGCCATTGCATGGACAATAGTCACACAAAATACAAGTTTACCTCACTTATGAAAGCATACGATCACCCTTTTTAACACGTACGACCACATTAGGCTTAATTTTATGTGACCAAAGCCCACAAGAAGACACTCGTTGTGTGACCAAATGGTTGCAATCAGCTACACGTACATAAAAATAAAGTGGCCATTGCATGGACAATATTCACACAAAATACGAGTTTGCCTCACTTAACAGAGCATATGATCACACATTTTAACACCTACGGCTACGTTTGACACAAATTTTTATGACCAAAACCCACAAGAAGACACTCGTTCTGTGACCAAATGATTGTAATCAACCACACAAACATAAAAATTAAGTGGTCATTGCGTGGACAATAGTCACACAAAATACAAGTTTGCCTCACTTTAGAGAGCATACGATCACACTTTTTAAGACCTACGACCACATTAGGATTAAATTTATGTGACCAAAGCCCACAAGAAGACACTCGTAGTGTGACCAAATGGTTGTAATCAGCCACACATACATAAAAATAAAGTTGCCATTGCATGGACAATAGTCCAACAAAATGTAAGTTTACCTCACTGAAAAGAGCATACGATCACACTTTTTAACACCTTCGACCACATTAGGCTTAATTTTATGTGACCAAAGCCCACAAGAAGACACTCGTTGTATGACCAAATGGTTGCAATCAGCCACACATACTTAAAAATAAAGTGTCCATTGCATGGACAATAGTCACACAAAATACAAGTTTGCCTCACTTAAGAGAGCATATGGTCACACTTTTTAACACCTACGGCTACATTTGACATAAATTTATGTGACCAAACCCACAAGAAGACACTCGTTCTGTGACCAAATGATTGCAATCAGCCACACATACATAAAATAAAGTGGCCATTGCATGGACAATAGTCACACAAAATACAAGTTTACCTCACTTTAGAGAGCATACGATCACACTTTTTAACACCTACGACCACATTAGGCTTAAATTTATGTGACCAAAGCCCACAAGAAGACACTCGTAGTGTGACCAAATGGTTGTAATCAGCCACACATACATAAAAATAAAGTTGCCATTGCATGGACAATAGTCCAACAAAATGTAAGTTTACCTCACTGAAGAGAGCATACGATCACACTTTTTAACACCTACGACCACATTAGGCTTAATTTTTTGTGACCAAAGCCCACAAGAAGACACTCGTTGTGTGACCAAATAGTTGCAATCAGCCACACATACATAAAAATAAAGTGGCCATTGCATGGACAATAGTCACACAAGTTACAAGTTTACCTCACTTAAAAGAGAATATGATCACACTTTTTAACACCTACGGCCACATTTAACGTAATTTTATGTGACCAAAGCCCACAAGAAGACACTCGTTGTATGACCAAATGGTTGCAATCAGCCACACATACTTAAAAATAAAGTGTCCATTGCATGGACAATAGTCACACAAAATACAAGTTTGCCTCACTTAAGAGAGCATATGGTCACACTTTTTAACACCTACGGCTACATTTGACATAAATTTATGTGACCAAACCCACAAGAAGACACTCGTTCTGTGACCAAATGATTGCAATCAGCCACACATACATAAAATAAAGTGTCCATTGCATGGACAATAGTCACACAAAATACAAGTTTACCTCACTTCAGAGAGCATACGATCACACTTTTTAACACCTACGACCACATTAGGCTTAAATTTATGTGACCAAAGCCCACAAGAAGACAATCGTAGTGTGACCAAATGGTTGTAATCAGCCACACATACATAAAAATAAAGTTGCCATTGCATGGAAAATAGTCCAACAAAATGTAAGTTTACCTCACTGAAAAGAGCATACGATCACACTTTTTAACACCTACGACCACATTAGGCTTAATTTTATGTGACCAAAGCCCACAAGAAGACACTTGTTGTGTGACCAAATAGTTGCAATCAGCCACACATAAATAAAAATAAAGTGGCCATTGCATGGACAATAGTCACACAAGTTACAAGTTTACCTCACTTAAAAGAGAATATGATCACACTTTTTAACACCTACGGCCACATTTAACGTAATTTTATGTGACCAAAGCCCACAAGAAGACACTCGTTGTATGACCAAATGGTTGCAATCAGCCACACATACTTAAAAATAAAGTGTCCATTGCATGGACAATAGTCACACAAAATACAAGTTTGCCTCACTTAAGAGAGCATATGGTCACACTTTTTAACACCTACGGCTACATTTGACATAAATTTATGTGACCAAACCCACAAGAAGACACTCGTTCTGTGACCAAATGATTGCAATCAGCCACACATACATAAAAATAAAGTGGCCATTGCATGGACAATAGTCACACAAAATACAAGTTTACCTCACTTAAGAGAGCAAACGATCACACTTTTTAACACCTACGACCACATTAGGCTTAATTTTATGTGACGAAAGCCCACAAGAAGACACTCGGTGTGTGACCAAATGGTTGGAATCAGCTACACATACATAAAAATAAAGTGGCCATTGCATGGACAATGGTCATACAAATTACAAGTATACGTCACTTAAAATAGCATAAACACCTACGACCACATTTGGCATAATTTTATGTGACCAATGCCCACAAGAAGACACTCATTGTGGGACCAAATAGTTGCAATCAGCAACACCTACATATAAATAAAGTGGCCATTGCATGGAAAATAGTCACACAAAATACAAGTTTTCCTCACTTAAGAGAGCATATGGTCACACTTTTTAACACCTATAGCTACATTTGACATAAATTTATGTGACCAAAACCCACAAGAAGACACTGGTTGTGTGAACAAATGGTTGCAATCAGCCACACAAACATAAAAATAAAGTGGCCATTGCGTGGACAATATAGTCACACAAAAGAGAATATTGTTACACTTTTTAACACCTACGACCACATATGGCATAATTTTATGTGACCAAATCCCACAAGAAAGCACTCGTTGTGTAACCAAATGGTTGCAATCAGCCACACATACATAAAAATAAAGTGGCCATTTGATGGACAATTGTCACACAAAATACAAGTTTACCTCACTTAAAAGAGCATTTGGTCACCCTTTTTAACACCTACCGCCACATATGACATAATTTTATGTGACCAAAGACAACAAGAAGACACTCGTTTTGTGACCAAATGGTTGTAATCAGCCACACATACATATAAATAAAGTGGCCATTGCATGGACAATAGTCACACAAAATACAAGTTTACCTCTCTTAAGAGAGCATATGGTCACACTTATTAACACCTACGGCCACATTTGGATTAATTTTATGTGACCAAAGCCCAGAAGAAGAAACTCGTTGTGTGACCAAATAGTTGCAACCGACCACACATACATATAAATAAAGTGGCCATTACTTGGACAATAGTCACCCAAATTACAAGTTTACCTCACTTAAGAGAGCATACGATCACACTTTTTAACACCTACGACCACACTAGGCTTAATTTTATGTGACCAAAGCCCTCAAGAAGACACTCATTGTGTGACCAAATGGTTGCAATCAGCCTCACATACATAAAAATAAAGTGGCCAATGCATGGACAATAGTCACACGAAATACAAGTGTACCTCACTTAAAAGAGCATACGATCACACTTTTTAACACCTACGACCACACTAGGCTTAATTTTATGTGACCAAAGCCCACAAGAAGACACTTGTTGCATGACCAAATAGTTGCAATCAACCACACATATATAAAAATAAAGTGGGCATTGCATTGACAATAGTCATACAAATTACAAGTTTACCTCACTTAAAAGAGCATATGGTCACACTTTTTAACACCTACGACCACATGTAACATAATTTTATGTGACAAAAGACAACAAGAATATACTCGTTGTGTGACCGGTTGTAATCAGCCACACATACATATAAACAAAGTGGCCATTGCATGGACAATAGTCACACAAAATACAAGTTTACCTCTCTTAAGAGAGCATATGGTCACACGTTTTAACACCTACGGCCACATATGGCATAATGTTATGTGACCAAAGCCCAGAAGAAGAAACTCGTTGTGTGACCAAATAGTTGAAACCAGCCAGACATACATATAAATAAAGTGGTCATTGCATGGACAATAGTCAACCAAATTACAGGTTTACCTCACTTAAGAGAGCATATGGTCTTAACACCTACAACCACATTTGGCATAATTTTATGTTACCAAAACCCACAAGAAGACACTCGCTCAGTGACAAAATTGTTGCAATCAGCCACACAAACATCAAAATAAAGTGGCCATTGCATGGACAATAGTCACACAAAAAGAAGTTACCTCCCTTAAGAGAGCATTTGGTCACACTTTCTAACACCTGCGACCACATATGGCATAATTTTATGTGACCAAATCCCACAAGAAGGCACTAGTTGTGTGACCAAATGGTTGTAGTTAGCCACACATACATATTAATAAAGTGGCCATTGCATGTACAATTGTCACACAAAATACAAGTTTACCTCACTTAAGAGAGCATATGATCACACTTTTTAACACCTACGACCACATTAGGCTTAATTTTATGTGAGCAAAGCCCACAAGAAGACACTCGTTGTGTGACCAAATGGTTGCAATCAACCACAAATACATAAAAATAAAATGGCCATTGCATGGAATATAGTCACACAAATTACAAGTTTACCTCACTTAAGAGAGCATAAACACCTACGACCACATTTAATAAAATTTTTAAGTGACCAAAGCCCACAAGAAGACACTCGTTCTGTGACCAAATGGTTGCTATCAGCCACACATACATAAAAATAAAGTGGCCATTGCATGGACAATAGTTGCACAAAATACAAGTTTACCTCACTTAAGAGAGCATACGATCCCAATTTTTAACACCTACGACCACATTAGGATTATTTTTGTGTGACTAAGCCCACAAGAAAACACTCGTTGTGTGACCAAATGGTTGCTATCTGCCACACATACATAAAAACAGCGTGACCATTGCGTGGACTATAGTCACACAAATTACAAGTTTACCTCACTTAAGAGAGCATAAACACCTATATTTGACATAAATTTATATGACCAAAGCCCACAAGAAGACACACGTTCTGTGACCAAATGGTTGCTATCAGCCACAGATACATAAAATTAAAGTGGCCATTGCATGGACAATAGTCACACAAAATAAAAGTTCACCTCACTTAAGAGAGTAAATGGACACACTTTTTAACACCAACGACCACATATGGCATAATTTTATGTGACCAAAATCCCACAAGAAGGCGCTCATTGTGTGACCAAATGGTTGCAATCAACCACACATACATAAAAATAAAGTGGCCATTGCGTGGATAATTGTCACACAAAATACAAGTTTACCTCACCTAAGAGAGCATATGGTCACACTTTTTAACACTTACGACCACATTTGGAATAATTTTAAGTGACCAAAGCCCACAAGAAGAAACTCGTTGTGTGACCAAATAGTTGCAATCAGCCACACATACATAAAAATAAAGTGGTCCTTGCATGGACAATAGTCACACAAATTACAACTTTACCTCAGTTAAAAGAGCATATGGTCACAATTTTTAACACCTACGGCCACATTTGACATAAATTTATGTGACCCAAGCCCACAACAACACACTCGTTGTGTGACCAAATGGTTGCAATCAGCCACACATACTTAAAATAAAGTGGCCATTGCATGGACAATAGTCACACAAATACAAGTTTACCTCACTTAAGAGAGCATATGGTCACCCTTTTTAACATCTACGACTACATATGGCATAATTTTATGTGACCAAAGACCACAAGAAGACACTCGTTGTGTGACAAAATGGTTGCAATCAGCCACACATACATAAAAATAAAGTGGCCATTGCATGGACAATAGTCACACAAAATACAAGTTTACCTCACTTAGGAGAGCATACGATCACGCTTTTTAACACCTACGACCACATTAGGATTAATTTTATGTGACCAAAGCCCACAAGAAGACACTCGTTGTGTGACCAAATGGTTGTAATCTGCAACACATACATAAAAATAAAGTGGCCATTGCATGGAGAATAGTTACACAAAATACAAGTTTACCTCACTTAAGAGAGCATACGATCACACTTTTTAACACCTACGACCACATTAGGCCTTAATTTTATGTGACCAAAGCCCACCAGAAGACATTCGTTGTGTGATCAAAACGTTGCAATCAGGCACACATAAATAAAAACAAAATTGCAATTGCATGGACTATAGTCACACAAATTACAATTTTACCTCACTTAAGAGAGCATAAACACCTACGACCATATTTGACATAAATTTATGTGACCAAAGCCTAAAAGAAGACACTCGTTATATGACCAAATGGTTGCTATCCGCCACACATACATAAAAATAAAGTGCCATTTCATGGTCAATAGTCACACAAAATACAAGTTCACCTCACTTAAGAGAGTATATGGTCACACTTTTTAACACCAACGACCACATATGGCATAATTTTATGTGACCAAATTCCGCAAGAAGGCACTTCTTGTGTGACCAAATGGTTGCAATCAACCACACATACATAAAAATAAAGTGGCCATTGCGTGGACAATTGTCACACAAAATACAAGTTTACCTCACCTAAGAGAGCATATATTCACACTTTTAAACACTTAAGACCACATTTGGTATAATTTTAAGTGACCAAAGCCCAAAAGAAGACACTCGTTGTGTGACCAAATAGTTGCAATCAGCCACACATACATAAAAATAAACTGGTCCTTGCTTGGACAATAGTCACACAAATTACAAGTTTACCTCACTTAAAAGAGCATATGGTCACAATTTTTAACACCTACGGACACATTTGACATAATTTTATATTACCCAAGCCCACAACAACACACTCGTTGTGTGACCAAATGGTTGCAATCAGCCACAAATACTTAAAAATAAAGTGGCCATTGCATGGACAATAGTCACACAAGTTACAAGTTTACCTCACTTAAGAGAGCATATGGTCACACTTTTTAACACCTACGACCACATATGACATAATTTTATGTGACCAAAGACCACAAGAAGACACTCATTGTGGGACCATATGGTTGCAATCAGCCACACATACATATAAATAAAGTGGCTATTGCATGGGCAATAGTCACACAAAATACAAGTTTACCTCACTTAAAGGAGCATGTGGTCACACTTTTTAAAACCTATTGTCACATTTAACATAATTTTATGTGACCAAAGCCCACAAGAAGACACTCGTTGTATGACCAAATAGTTGCAATCAGCTACACATACCTAAAAATAAAGTTTCCATTGCATGGACAATAGTCACACAAAATACAAGTTTACCTCACTTAAGAGAGCATATGGTCACACTTTTTAACACCTATTGCTACATATGGCATAATATTTTGTGACCAAAGACCAGAAGAAGACACTCGTTGTATGACCAAATGGTTGCAATCAGCCACAAACACATAAAAATAAAGTGGCCATTGCATGGATAATAGTCACACATAATACAAGTTTACCTCACTTAAGAGAGCATACGATCATGCTTTTTAATACCTACGACCACATTAGGCTTAATTTTATGTGACCAAATCCCACAAGAAGACACTCGTTGTGTGACCATATGGTTGCAATCAGCCACACATAAATAAAAATAAAGTGGCCATTGCATGGACAATAGTCACACAAAATACAAGTTTACCTCACTTAAGAGAGCATACGATCACGCTTTTTAACACCTACGACCACATTAGGATTAATTTTATGTGACCAAAGCCCACAAGAAGACACTCGATGTGTGTCCAAATGGTTGTAATCTGCCACACATTCATAAAAATAAAGTGATGATTGCATGGACAATAGTTATACAAAATACAAGTTTACCTCACTTAAGAGAGCATACGATCACACTTTTTAACACCTACGACCACATTAGGCTTAATTTTATGTGACCATAGCCCACAAGAAGACACTCGTTGTGTGACCAAAACGTTGCAATCCGCCACACATACATAAAAACAAAGTGGCCATTGCATGGACTATAGTCACACAAATATGGTCACACTTTTTAACACCTACGACCACATTTGA
The DNA here is from genome assembly GCA_020465985.1 of Centrapalus pauciflorus. Classification (NCBI taxonomy): domain Eukaryota; kingdom Viridiplantae; phylum Streptophyta; class Magnoliopsida; order Asterales; family Asteraceae; genus Centrapalus; species Centrapalus pauciflorus. Next base: position 19,012 of record JAANYP010002257.1, read on the forward strand.
CATAATTTTATGTGACCAAAGCCCACAAGAAGACACTCGTTGTGTGACCATATGGTTGCAATCAGCCACACATAAATAAAAATAAAGTGGCCATTGCATGGACAATAGTCACACAAAATACAAGTTTACCTCACTTAAGAGAGCATACGATCACGCTTTTTAACACCTACGACCACATTAGGATTAATTTTATGTGACCAAAGCCCACAAGAAGACACTCGATGTGTGTCCAAATGGTTGTAATCTGCCACACATTCATAAAAATAAAGTGATGATTGCATGGACAATAGTTATACAAAATACAAGTTTACCTCACTTAAGAGAGCATACGATCACACTTTTTAACACCTACGACCACATTAGGCTTAATTTTATGTGACCATAGCCCACAAGAAGACACTCGTTGTGTGACCAAAACGTTGCAATCCGCCACACATACATAAAAACAAAGTGGCCATTGCATGGACTATAGTCACACAAATATGGTCACACTTTTTAACACCTACGACCACATTTGACATAATTTTATGTGACCAAAACCCACAAGAAGACACTCGTTGTACGACAAAATGGTTGCAATCAGCTACACATACTTAAAAATAAAGTGGCCATTGCATGGACAATATCACACAAAATACAAGCTTACCTCACTTTAGAGAGCATATGGTCACACTTTTAAACACCTATTGCTACATATGGCATAATTCTATGTGACCAATGACCACAAGAAGACACTCGATGTGTTACCAAATGGTTGCAATCAGCCACACATACGTAAAATAAAGTGGCCATTGCATGGACAATAGTCACACAAAATACAAGTTTACCTCACTTAAGAGAGAAAACGATCACACTTTTTAACACCTACGACCACATTAGGCTTAATTTTATGTGACGAAAGCCCACAAAAAGACACTCGGTGTGTGACCAAATGGTTGGAATCAGCTACACATACATAAAAATAAAGTGGCCATTGCATGGACAATAGTCACACAAATTACAAGTTTACCTCACTTAAAATAGCATAAACACCAACGACCACATTTGGCATAATTTTATGTGACCAATGCCCACAAGAAGACACTCATTGTGTAACCAAATAGTTGCAATCGGCAACACCTACATATAAATAAAGTGGCCATTGCATGGAAAATAGTCACACAAAATACAAGTTTTCCTCACTTAAGAGAGCATATGGTCACACTTTTTAACACCTATGGCAACATTTGACATAAATTTATGTGACCAAAACCCACAAGAAGACACTCGTTCTGTGAACAAATGGTTGCAATCAGCCACACAAACATAAAAATAAAGTGGCCATTGCGTGGACAATATAGTCACACAAAAGAGAAATTGTTACACTTTTTAACACCTACGACCACATATGGCATAATTTTATGTGACCAAATCCCACAAGAAAGCACTCGTTGTGTAACCAAATGGTTGCAATCAGCCACACATACATAAAATAAAGTGGCCATTTGATGGACAATTGTCACACAAAATACAAGTTTACCTCACTTATAAGAGCATTTGGTCACCCTTTTTAACACCTACCGCCACATATGACATAATTTTATGTGACCAAAGACAACAAGAAGACACTCGTTTTGTGACCAAATGGTTGTAATCAGCTACACATACATATAAATAAAGTGGCCATTGCATGGACAATAGTCACACAAAATACAAGTTTACCTCTCTTAAGAGAGCATATGGTCACACTTTTTAACACCTACGGCCACATTTGGATTATTTTTATGTGACCAAAGCCCAGAAGAATAAACTCGTTGTGTGACCAAATAGTTGCAACCGACCACACATACATATAAATAAAGTGGCCATTAATTGGACAATTGTCACCCAAATTACAAGTTTACCTCACTTAGGAGAGCATACGATCACACTTTTTAACACCTACGACCACATTAGGCTTAATTTTATTTGACCAAAGCCCACAAGAAGACACTCATTGTGTGACCAAATGGTTGCAATCAGCCACACATACATAAAAATGAAGTGGCCAATGCACGGACAATAGTCACACGAAATACAAGTGTACCTCACTTAAAAGAGCATACGATCACACTTTTTAACACCTACGACCACACTAGGCTTAATTTTATGTGACCAAAGCCCACAAGAAGACACTTGTTGCGTGACCAAATAGTTGCAATCAACCACACATATATAAAAATAAAGTGGCCATTGCATGGACAACAGCCATACAAATTACAAGTTTACCTCACTTAAAAGAGCATATGGTCACACTTTTTAACACCTACGACCACATGTGACATAATTTTATGTGACAAAAGACAACAAGAAGATACTCGTTGTGTGACCGGTTGTAATCAGCCACACATACATATAAATAAAGTGGCCATTGCATGGACAATAGTCACACAAAATAAAAGTTTACCTCTCTTAAGAGAGCATATGGTCACACGTTTTAACACCTACGGCCACATATGGCATAATGTTATGTGACCAAAGCCCAGAAGAAGAAACTCGTTGTGTGACCAAATAGTTGAAACCAGCCACACATACATATAAATAAAGTGGTCATTGCATGGACAATAGTCAACCAAATTACAGGTTTACCTCACTTAAGAAAGCATATGGTCTTAACACCTACAACCACATTTGGCATAATTTTATGTGACCAAAACCCACAAGAAGACACACGCTCAGTGACAAAATTGTTGCAATCAGCCACACAAACATCAAAATAAAGTGGCCATTGCATGGACAATAGTCACACAAAAAGAAGTTACCTCCCTTAAGAGAGCATTTGGTCACACTTTCTAACACCTGCGACCACATATGGCATAATTTTATGTGACCAAATCCCACAACAAGGCACTAGTTGTGTGACCAAATGGTTGCAATCTGCCACACATACATAAAAATAAAGTGGCCATTGCATGGGGAATAGTTACACAAAATACAAGTTTACCTCACTTAAGAGAGCATACGATCACACTTTTTAACACCTACGACCACATTAGGCCTTAATTTTATGTGACCAAAGCCCACCAGAAGACATTCGTTGTGTGATCAAAACGTTGCAATCAGCCACACATACATAAAAACAAAATGGCAATTGCATGGACTATAGTCACACAAATTACAGTTTTACCTCACTTAAGAGAGCATAAACACCTACGACCATATTTGACATAAATTTATGTGACCAAAGCCTAAAAGAAGACACTCGTTCTGTGACCAAATGGTTGCTATCCGCCACACATACATAAAAATAAAGTGCCATTTCATGGTCAATAGTCACACAAAATACAAGTTCACCTCACTTAAGAGAGTATATGGTCACACTTTTTAACACCAACGACCACATATGGCATAATTTTATGTGACCAAATCCCGCAAGAAGGCACTTTTTGTGTGACCAAATGGTTGCAATCAACCACACATAAATAAAATAAAGTGGCCATTGCGTGGACAATTGTCACACAAAATACAAGTTTACCTCACCTAAGAGAGCATATGGTGACAGTTTTAAACACTTAAGACCACATTTGGTATAAATTTAAGTGACCAAAGCCCACAAGAAGACACTCGTTGTGTGACCAAATAGTTGCAATCAGCCACACATACATAAAAATAAACTGGTCCTTGCTTGAACAATAGTCACACAAATTACAAGTTTACCTCACTTAAAAGAGCATATGGTCACAATTTTTAACACCTACGGCCACATTTGACATAATTTTATATTACCCAAGCCCACAACAACACACTCGTTGTGTGACCAAATGGTTGCAATCAGCCACGAATACTTAAAAATAAAGTGGCCATTGCATGGACAATAGTCACACAAGTTACAAGTTTACCTCACTTAAGAGAGCATATGGTCACACTTTTTAACACCTACGACCACATATGACATAATTTTATGTGACCAAAGACCACAAGAAGACACTCATTGTGGTACCATATGGTTGCAATCAGCCACACATACATATAAATAAAGTGGCTATTGCATGGGCAATAGTCACACAAAATACAAGTTTACCTCACTTAAGAGAACATATGGTCACACTTTTTCACACCTACGACCACATTAGGCTAAATTTTATGTGACCAAAGCCCACAAGAAGACAGTCGTTGTGTGACCCAATAGTTGCAATCAGCCACACATACATAAAAATAAAGTGGCCATTGCATGGACAATAGTCACACAAATTACAAGTTCACCTCACTTAAAGGAGCATGTGGTCACACTTTTTAACACCTATTGTCACATTTAACATAATTTTATGTGACCAAAGCCCACAAGAAGACACTCGTTGTATGACCAAATAGTTGCAATCAGCTACACATACTTAAAAACAAAGTTTCCATTGCATCGACAATAGTCACACAAAATACAAGTTTACCTCACTTAAGAGAGCATATGGTCACACTTTTTAACACCTATTGCTACATATGGCATAATTTTTTGTGACCAAAGACCAGAAGAAGACACTCGTTGAATGACCAAATGGTTGCAATCAGCCACAAACACATAAAAATAACGTGGCCATTGCATGGATAATAGTCACACATAATACAAGTTTACCTCACTTAAGAGAGCATACGATCACGCTTTTTAATACCTACGACCACATTAGGCTTAATTTTATGTGACCAAAGCCCACAAGAAGACACTCGTTGTGTGACCTAATGGTTGCAATCAGCCACACATAAATAAAAATAAAGTGGCCATTGCATGGACAATAGTCACACAAAATACAAGTTTATCTCACTTAAGAGAGCATACGATCACGCTTTTTAACACCTACGACCACATTAGGATTAATTTTATGTGACCAAAGCCCACAAGAAGACACTCGATGTGTGTCCAAATGGTTGTAATCTGCCACACATTCATAAAAATAAAGTGACGATTGCATGGACAATAGTTACACAAAATACAAGTTTACCTCACTTAAGAGAGCATACGATCACACTTTTTAACACCTACGACCACATTAGGCTTAATTTTATGTGACCATAGCCCACAAGAAGACACTCGTTGTGTGACCAAAACGTTGCAATCCGCCACACATACATAAAAACATAGTGGCCATTGCATGGACTATATTCACACAAATATGGTCACACTTTTTAACACCTACGACCACATTTGACATAATTTTATGTGACCAAAGCCCACAAGAAGACACTCGTTGTATGACCAAATGGTTGCAATCAGCTACACATACTTAAAAATAAAGTGGCCATTGCATGGACAATATCACACAAAATACAAGCTTACCTCACTTAAGAGAGCATATGGTCACACTTTTAAACACCTATTGCTACATATGGCATAATTCTATGTGACCAATGACCACAAGAAGACACTCGATGTGTTACCAAATGGTTGCAATCAGCCACACATACATAAAATAAAGTGGCCATTGCATGGACAATAGTCACACAAAATACAAGTTTACCTCACTTAAGAGAGCAAACGATCACACTTTTTAACACCTACGACCACATTAGGCTTAATTTTATGTGACGAAACCCCACAAAAAGACACTCGGTGTGTGACCAAATGGTTGGAATCAGGTACACATACATAAAAATAAAGTGGCCATTGCATGGACAATAGTCACACAAATTACAAGTTTACCTCACTTAAAATAGCATAAACACCAACGACCACATTTGGCATAATTATATGTGACCAATGCCCACAAGAAGACACTCATTGTGTGACCAAATAGTTGCAATCAGCAACACCTACATATAAATAAAGTGTCCATTGCATGGAAAATAGTCACACAAAATACAAGTTTTCCTCACTTAAGAGAGCATATGGTCACACTTTTTAACACCAATGGCTACATTTGACATAAATTTATGTGACCAAAACCCACAAGAAGACACTCGTTCTGTGAACAAATGGTTGCAATCAGCCACACAAACATAAAAATAAAGTGGCCATTGCGTGGACAATATAGTCACACAAAAGAGAAATTGTTACACTTTTTAACACCTACGACCACATATGGCATAATTTTATGTGACCAAATCCCACAAGAAAGCACTCGGTTGTGTAACCAAATGGTTGCAATCAGCCACACATACATAAAAATAAAGTGGCCATTTGATGGACAATTGTCATACAAAATACAAGTTTACCTCACTTAAAAGAGCATTTGGTCACCCTTTTTAACACCTACCGCCACATATGACATAATTTTATGTGACCAAAGACAACAAGAAGACACTCGTTTTGTGACCAAATGGTTGTAATCAGCCACACATACATATAAATAAAGTGGCCATTGCATGGACAATAGTCACACAAAATACAAGTTTACCTCTCTTAGGAGAGCATATGGTCACACTTTTTAACACCTACGGCCACATTTGGATTATTTTTATGTGACCAAAGCCCAGAAGAAGAAACTCGTTGTGTGACCAAATAGTTGCAACCGACCACACATACATATAAATAAAGTGGCCATTACTTGGACAATAGTCACCCAAATTACAAGTTTACCTCACTTAAGAGAGCATACGATCACACTTTTTAACACCTACGACCACATTAGGCTTAATTTTATGTGACCAAAGCCCACAAGAAGACACTCATTGTGTGACCAAATGGTTGCAATCAGCCACACATACATAAAAAAAAAGTGGCCAATGCATGGACAATAGTCACACGAAATACAAGTGTACCTCACTTAAAAGAGCATACGATCACACTTTTTAACACCTACGACCACACTAGGCTTAATTTTATGTGACCAAAGCCCACAAGAAGACACTTGTTGCGTGACCAAATAGTTGCAATCAACCACACATATATAAAAATAAAGTGGCCATTGCATGGACAACAGTCATAGAAATTACAAGTTTACCTCACTTAAAAGAGCATATGGTCACACTTTTTAACACCTACGACCACATGTGACATAATTTTATGTGACAAAAGACAACAAGAAGATACTCGTTGTGTGACCGGTTGTAATCAGCCACACATACATATAAATAAAGTGGCCATTGCATGGACAATAGTCACACAAAATAAAAGTTTACCTCTCTTAAGAGAGCATATGGTCACACGTTTTAACACCTTTGGCCACATATGGCATAATGTTATGTGACCAAAGCCCAGAAGAAGAAACTCGTTGTGTGACCAAATAGTTGAAACCAGCCACACATACATATAAATAAAGTGGTCATTGCATGGACAATAGTCAACCAAATTACAGGTTTACCTCACTTAAGAGAGCATATGGTCTTAACACCTACAACCACATTTGGCATAATTTTATGTGACCAAAACCCACAAGAAGACACACACTCAGTGACAAAATTGTTGCAATCAGCCACACAAACATCAAAATAAAGTGGCCATTGCATGGACAATAGTCACACAAAAAGAAGTTACCTCCTTTAAGAGAGCATTTGGTCACACTTTCTAACACCTGCGACCACATATGGCATAATTTTATGTGACCAAATCCCACAAGAAGGCAGTAGTTGTGTGACCAAATGGTTGCAGTTAGCCACACATACATATTAATAAAGTGGCCATTGCATGTACAATTGTCACACAAAATACAAGTTTACCTCACTTAAGAGAGCATATGATCACACTTTTTAACACCTACGACCACATTAGGCTTAATTTTATGTGAGCAAAGCCCACAAGAAGACACTCGTTGTGTGACCAAATGGTTGCAATCAACCACAAATACATAAAAACAAAGTGGCCATTGCATGGAATATAGTCACACAAATTACAAGTTTACCTCACTTAAGAGAGCATAAACACCTACGACCATATTTGATAAAACTTTTAAGTGACCAAAGCCCACAAGAAGACACTCGTTCTGTGACCAAATGGTTGCTATCAGCCACACATACATAAAGATAAAGTGGTCATTGCATGGACAATAGTCACACAAAATACAAGTTTACCTCACTTACGAGAGCATACGATCACAATTTTTAACACCTATGACCACATTATGATTATATTTGTGTGACTAAGCCCACAAGAAAACACTCGTTGTGTGACCAAACGGTTGCAATCTGCCACACATACATAAAAATAAAGTGGCCATTGCATGGACAATAGTTACACAAAATACAAGTTTACCTCACTTAAGAGAGCATACGATCACAATTTTTAACACTACGACCACATTAGGTTTATTTTTATGAGACGAAAGCCCACAAGAAGACACTCGTTGTGTGACCAAAAGTTTGCAATCAGCCACACATACATAAAAACAGAGTGGCCATTGCGTGGACTATAGTCACACAAATTACAAGTTTACCTCACTTAAGAGAGCATAAACACCTATATTTAACATAAATTTATGTGACCAAAGCCCACAAGAAGACACTCGTTCTGTGACCAAATGGTTGCTATGAGCCACACATACATAAAAATAAAGTAGCCATTGCATGGACAATAGTCACACAAAATACAAGTTTACCTCACTTAAGAGAGCATACGATCACAATTTTTAACACCTACGACCACATTAGGATTATATTTATGTGACTAAGCCCACAAGAAAACACTCGTTGTGTGACCAAATGGTTACAATCTGCCACACATACATAAAAATAAAGTGGCCATTGCATGGACAATAGTTACACAAAATACAAGTTTACCTCACTTAAGAGAGCATACGATCACAATTTTTAACACCTACGACCACATTAGGATTATTTTTGTGTGACTAAGCCCACAAGTTTACCTCACTTAAGAGAGCATACGATCACGCTTTTTAACACCTACGACCACATTAGGATTAATTTTATGTGACCAAAGCCCACAAGAAGACACTCGATGTGTGACCAAATGGTTGTAATCTGCCACACATTCATAAAAATAAAGTGACGATTGCATGGACAATAGTTACACAAAATACAAGTTTACCTCACTTAAGAGAGCATACGATCACACTTTTTAACACCTACGACCACATTAGGCTTAATTTTATGTGACCATAGCCCACAAGAAGACATTCGTTGTGTGACCAAAACGTTGCAATCCGCCACACATACATAAAAACAAAGTGGCCATTGCATGGACTATAGTCACACAAATATGGTCACACTTTTTAACACCTACGACCACATTTGACATAATTTTATGTGACCAAAGCCCACAAGAAGACACTCCTTGTATGACCAAATGGTTGCAATCAGCTACACATACTTAAAAATAAAGTGGCCATTGCATGGACAATATCACACAAAATACAAGCTTACCTCACTTAAGAGAGCATATGGTCACACTTTTAAACACCTATTGCTACATATGGCATAATTCTAGGTGACCAAAGACCACAAGAAGACACTCGATGTGTTACCAAATGGTTGCAATCAGCCACACATACATAAAAATAAAGTAGCCATGACATTGACATTAGTTACACAAAATACAAGTTTACCTCACTTAAGAGAGCATATGGTCACACTTTTTAACACCTACGGCTTCATATGACATAATTTTATGTGACCAAAGACCACAAGAAGACACTCGTTGTGGGACCAAATAGTTGCAATCAGCCACACATACATATAAATAAAGTGGCTATTGCATGGACAATAGTCACACAAAATACAAGTTTACCTCACTTAAGAGAGCATACGATCACACTTTTTAACACCTATGACCACTTTAGGCTTAATTTTATGTAACCAAAGCCCACAAGAAGACATTCGTTGTGTGACCAAATAGTTGCAATCAGCCACACATTCATAAAAATAAAGTGGCCATTGCATGGACTATAGTCACACAAGTTACAAGTTTACCTCACTTAAGAGAGCATCTGATCACACTTTTTAACACCTACGACCACATTTGACATAATTTTATGTGACCAAAGCCCACAAGAAGACACACGTTGTATGACCAAATGGTTGCAATCAGCTACACATATTTAAAAATAAAGTGGCCATTGCATGGACAATATCACACAAAATACAAGTTTACCTCACTTAAGAGAGCATATGGTCACACTTTTTAACACCTATTGCTACATATGGCAGAATTTTATGTGACCAAAGACCACAAGAAGACACTCGTTGTGTGACCAAATGGTTGCAATCGGCCACACACATATAAAAATAAACTGGCCATTGCATGGACAATAATCACACATAGTACAAGTTTACCTCACTTAAGAGAACATATGGTCACCCTTTTTCACACCTACGACCACATTAGGCTAATTTTTATGTGACCAAAGCCCACAAGAAGACACTCGTTGTGTGACCAAATAGTTGCAATCAGCCACACATACATAAAAATAAAGTGGCCATTGCATGGAAAATAGTCACACAAAATACAAGTTTGCCTCACTTAAAAGAGCATGTGCTCACACTTTTTAACACCTATTGTCACAGTTAACATAATTTTATGTGACCAAGGCCCACAAGAAGACACTCGTTGTATGACCAAATGGTTGCAATCAGCTACACATACTTAAAAATAAAGTTTCCATTGCATGGACAATAGTCACACAAAATACAAGTTTACCTCACTTAAGAGAGCATACGGTCACACTTTTTAACACCTATTGCTACATATGGCATAATTTTTTGTGACCAAAGACTAGAAGAAGACACTCATTGTATGACCAAATGGTTGCAATCAGCCACAAACACATAAAAATAAAGTGGCCATTGTATGGATAATAGTCACACATAATACAAGTTTACCTCACTTAAGAGAGCATACGATCACGCTTTTTAAATACCTACGGCCACATTAGGCTTAATTTTATGTGACCAAAGCCCACAAGAAGACGCTCGTTGTGTGACCAAATGGTTGCAATCAGCCACACATACATAAAAATAAAGTGGCCATTGCATGGACAATAGTCACAGAAAATACGAGTTTACCTCACTTAAGAGAGCATACGATCACGCTTTTTAACACCTACGACCACATTAGGATTAATTTTATGTAACCAAAGCCCACAAGAAGACACTCGATGTGTGACCAAATGGTTGTAATCAGCCACACATTTATAAAAATAAAGTGACGATTGCATGGACAATAGTTACACAAAATACAAGTTTACCTCACTTAAGAGAGCATACGATCACACTTTTTAACACCTACGACCACATTAGGCTTAATTTTATGTGACCATAGCCCACAAGAAGACACTCGTTGTGTGACCAAAACGTTGCAATCAACCACACACACATAAAAACAAAGTGGCCATTGCATGGACTATAATCACACAAATATGGTCACACTTTTTAACACCTACGACCACATTTGACATAATTTTATGTGACCAAAGCCCACAAGAAGACACTCCTTGTATGACCAAATGGTTGCAATCAGCTACACATACTTAAAAATAATGTGGCCATTGCATGGACAATATCACACAAAATACAAGCTTACCTCACTTAAGAGAGCATATGGTCACACTTTTAAACACCTATTGCTACATATGGCATAATTCTAGGTGACCAAAGACCACAAGAAGACACTCGATGTGTTACCAAATGGTTGCAATCAGCCACACATACATAAAAATAAAGTAGCCATGACATTGACATTAGTTACACAAAATACAAGTTTACCTCACTTAAGAGAGCATATGGTCACACTTTTTAACACCTACGGCTTCATATGACATAATTTTATGTGACCAAAGACCACAAGAAGACACTCGTTGTGGGACCAAATGGTTGCAATCAGCCACACATACATATAAATAAAGTGGCTATTGCATGGACAATAGTCACACAAAATACAAGTTTACCTCACTTAAGAGAGCATACGATCACACTTTTTAACACCTATGACCACTTTAGGCTTAATTTTATGTAACCAAAGCCCACAAGAAGACATTCGTTGTGTGACCAAATGGTTGCAATCAGCCACACATTCATAAAAATAAAGTGGCCATTGCATGGACTATAGTCACACAAGTTACAAGTTTACCTCACTTAAGAGAGCATCTGATCACACTTTTTAACACCTACGTCCACATTTGACATAATTTTATGTGACCAAAGCCCACAAGAAGACACACGTTGTATGACCAAATGGTTGCAATCAGCTACACATATTTAAAAATAATGTGGCCATTGCATGGACAATATCACACAAAATACAAGTTTACCTCACTTAAGAGAGCATATGGTCACACTTTTTAACACCTATTGCTACATATGGCAGAATTTTATGTGACCAAAGACCACAAGAAGACACTCGTTGTGTGACCAAATGGTTGCAATCGTCCACACACATATAAAAATAAACTGGCCATTGCATGGACAATAATCACACATAGTACAAGTTTACCTCACTTAAGAGAACATATGGTCACCCTTTTTCACACCTACGACCACATTAGGCTAAATTTTATGTGACCAAAGCCCACAAGAAGACACTCGTTGTGTGACCAAATAGTTGCAATCAGCCACACATACATAAAAATAAAGTGGCCATTGCATGGAAAATAGTCACACAAAATACAAGTTTGCCTCACTTAAAAGAGCATGTGGTCACACTTTTTAACACCTATTGTCACAGTTAACATAATTTTATGTGACCAAGGCCCACAAGAAGACACTCGTTGTATGACCAAATGGTTGCAATCAGCTACACATACTTAAAAATAAAGTTTCCATTGCATGGACAATAGTCACACAAAATACAAGTTTACCTCACTTAAGAGAGCATATGGTCACACTTTTTAACACCTATTGCTACATATGGCATAATTTTTTGTGACCAAAGACCAGAAGAAGACACTCATTGTATGACCAAATGGTTGCAATCAGCCACAAACACATAAAAATAAAGTGGCCATTGTATGGATAATAGTCACACATAATACAAGTTTACCTCACTTAAGAGAGCATACGATCACGCTTTTTAAATACCTACGGCCACATTAGGCTTAATTTTATGTGACCAAAGCCCACAAGATGACACTCGTTGTGTGACCAAATGGTTGCAATCAGCCACACATACATAAAAATAAAGTGGCCATTGCATGGACAATAGTCACACAAAATACGAGTTTACCTCACTTAAGAGAGCATACGATCACGCTTTTTAACACCTACGACCACATTAGGATTAATTTTATGTAACCAAAGCCCACAAGAAGACACTCGATGTGTGACCAAATGGTTGTAATCAGCCACACATTCATAAAAATAAAGTGACGATTGCATGGACAATAGTTACACAAAATACAAGTTTTACCTCACTTAAGAGAGCATACGATCACACTTTTTAACACCTACGACCACATTAGGCTTAATTTTATGTGACCATAGCCCACAAGAAGACACTCGTTGTGTGACCAAAACGTTGCAATCAACCACACACACATAAAAACAAAGTGGCCATTGCATGGACTATAATCACACAAATATGGTCACACTTTTTAACACCTACGACCACATTTGAAATAATTTTATGTGACCAAAGCCCACAAGAAGACACTCCTTGTATGACCAAATGGTTGCAATCAGCTACACATACTTAAAAATAATGTGGCCATTGCATGGACAATATCACACAAAATACAAGCTTACCTCACTTAAGAGAGCATATGGTCACACTTTTAAACACCTATTGCTACATATGGCATAATTCTAGGGGACCAAAGACCACAAGAAGACACTCGATGTGTTACCAAATGGTTGCAATCAGCCACACATACATAAAAATAAAGTAGCCATGACATTGACATTAGTTACACAAAATACAATTTTACCTCACTTAAGAGAGCATATGGTCACACTTTTTAACACCTACGGCTACATATGACATAATTTTATGTGACCAAAGACCACAAGAAGACACTCGTTGTGGGACCAAATGGTTGCAATCAGCCACACATACATATAAATAAAGTGGCTATTGCATGGACAATAGTCACACAAAATACAAGTTTACCTCACTTAAGAGAGCATACGATCACACTTTTTAACAACTATGACCACTTTAGGCTTAATTTTATGTAACCAAAGCCCACAAGAAGACATTCGTTGTGTGACCAAATGGTTGCAATCAGCCACACATTCATAAAAATAAAGTGGCCATTGCATGGACTATAGTCACACAAGTTACAAGTTTACCTCACTTAAGAGAGCATCTGATCACACTTTTTAACACCTACGACCACATTTGACATAATTTTATGTGACCAAAGCCCACAAGAAGACACACGTTGTATGACTAAATGGTTGCAATCAGCTACACATATTTAAAAATAAAGTGGCCATTGCATGGACAATATCACACAAAATACAAGTTTACCTCACTTAAGAGAGCATATGGTCACACATTTTAACACCTATTGCTATATATGGCAGAATTTTAAGTGACCAAAGACCACAAGAAGACACTCGTTGTGTGACCAAATGGTTGCGATCAGCCACACACATATAAAAATAAACTGGCCATTGCATGGACAATAATCACACATAGTACAAGTTTACCTCACTTAAGAGAACATATGGTCACACTTTTTCACACCTACGACCACATTAGGCTAAATTTTATGTGACCAAAGCCCACAAGAAGACACTCGTTGTGTGACCAAATAGTTGCAATCAGCCACACATACATAAAAATAAAGTGGCCATTGCATGGACAATAGTCACACAAAATACAAGTTTGCCTCACTTAAAAGAGCGTGTGGTCACACTTTTTAACATCTATTGTCACATTTAACATAATTTTATGTGACCAAGGCCCACAAGAAGACACTCGTTGTATGACCAAATGGTTGCAATCGGCTACACATACTTAAAAATAAAGTTTCCATTGCATGGACAATAGTCACACAAAATACAAGTTTACCTCACTTAAGAGAGCATATGGTCACACTTTTTAACACCTATTGCTACATATGGCATAATTTTTTGTGACCAAACACCAGAAGAAGACACTCATTGTATGACCAAATGGTTGCAATCAGCCACAAACACATAAAAATAAAGTGGCCATTGCATGGATAATAGTCACACATAATACAAGTTTACCTCACTTAAGAGAGCATACGATCACGCTTTTTAATACCTACGTCCACATTAGGCTTAATTTTATGTGACCAAAGCCTACAATAAGACACTCGTTGTGTGACCAAATGGTTGCAATCAGCCACACACACATAAAAATAAAGTGGCCATTGCATGGACAATAGTCACACAAAATACAAGTTTACCTCACTTAAGAGAGCATACGATCACGCTTTTTAACACCTACGACCACATTAGGATTAATTTTATGTGACCAAAGCCCACAAGAAGACACTCGATGTGTGACCAAATGGTTGTAATCTGCCACACATTCATAAAAATAAAGTGACGATTGCATGGACAATAGTTACACAAAATACAAGTTTACCTCACTTAAGAGAGCATACGATCACACTTTTTAACACCTACGACCACATTAGGCTTAATTTTATGTGACCATAGCCCACAAGAAGACACTCGTTGTGTGACCAAAACGTTGCAATCCGCCACACATACATAAAAACAAAGTGGCCATTGCATGGACTATAGTCACACAAATATGGTCACACTTTTTAACACCTACGACCACATTTGACATAATTTTATGTGACCAAAGCCCACAAGAAGACACTCGTTGTATGACCAAATGGTTGCAATCAGCTACACATACTTAAAAATAAAGTGGCCATTGCATGGACAATATCACACAAAATACAAGCTTACCTCACTTTAGAGAGCATATGGTCACACTTTTAAACACCTATTGCTACATATGGCATAATTCTATGTGACCAAAGACCACAAGAAGACACTCGATGTGTTACCAAATGGTTGCAATCAGCCACAGATACATAAAAATAAAGGGGCCATGACATTGACAATAGTTACACAAAATACAAGTTTACCTCACTTAAGAGAGCATATGGTCACACTTTTTAACACCTACGGCTACATATGACATAATTTTATGTGACCAAAGACCACAAGAAGACACTCGTTGTGGGACCAAATGGTTGCGATCAGCCACACATACATATAAATAAAGTGGCTATTGCATGGACAATAGTCACACAAAGTACAAGTTTACCTCACTTAAGAGAGCATACGATCACACTTTTTAACACCTATGACCACTTCAGGCATAATTTTATGTAACCAAAGCGCACAATAAGACATTCGTTGTGTGACCAAATGGTTGCAATCAGCCACACATTCATAAAAATAAAGTGGCCATTGCATGGACTATAGTCACACAAGTTACAAGTTTACCTCACTTAAGAGAGCATCTGATCACACTTTTTAACACCTACGACCACATTTGACATAATTTTATGTGACCAAAGCCCACCAGAAGACACTCGTTGTATGACCAAATGGTTGCAATCAGCTACACATAATTAAAAATAAAGTGGCCATTGCATGGACAATATCACACAAAATACAAGTTTACCTCACTTAAGAGAGCATATGGTCACACTTTTTAACACCTATTGCAACATATGGCAGAATTTTATGTGGCCAAAGACCACAAGAAGACACTCGTTGTGTGACCAAATGGTTGCAATCAGCCACACACATATAAAAATAAACTGGCCATTGCATGGAAAATAATCACACATATTACAAGTTTACCTCACATAAGAGAGCATACGATCACACTTTTTAACACCTACGACCACATTTAGCATAATTGTATTTGACCAAATCCCACAAGAAGACACTCATTGTGTGACTAAATAGTTGCAATCAGCCACACATACATATAAATAAAGTGGCCCTTGCATGGACAATAGTCACACAAAATACAAGTTTGCCTCACTTAATAGAGCATAAGGTCACCCTTTTTAACACCTACGGCCACATTTGACATAAATTTCTGTGACCAAAAACCACAAGAAGACACTCGTTCTGTGACCAAATGGTTGCAATCAGCCAAACAAACAAAAAAATACAGTGGCCATTGTGTGGACAATAGTCACACAAAATACAAGTTTTCCTCACTTAAAAGAGAATATGGTCACACTTTTTAACACCTACGACCACATATGGCATTATTTTATGTGACCAAATCCCACAAGAAGGCTCTCGTTGTGTAACTAAATGGTTGCAATCAGCCACACATATATAAAAATAAAGTGGCCATTGCATGGACAATTGTCACACAAAATACAAGTTTACCTCACTTTAGAGAGCATATGGTCACACTTTTTAACACTTACGGCCACATTTGGCATAATTTTATGTAACCAAAGCCCACAAGAAGACGCTCGTTATGTGACCAAATAGTTGCAATCAACCAAACATACATATAAATAAAGTGGCCATGGCATGGACAATAGTCACACAAAATACAAGTTTACCTCACTTAAAAGAGCATATGATCACACTTTTTAACACCTATGGCCACATATGGCACAATTTTATGTGACTAAAGCCCACAAGAAGACACTCGTTCTGTGACCAAATTGTTGCAATCAGCCACACATACTTAAAAATAAAGTCGCCACTGCATGGACAATAGTCACACAAAATACAAGTTTATCTTACTTAATAGAGCATATGGTCACACTTTTTAACACTTACGGACACATTTGGAATAATTTTATGTGACCAAAGCCCACAAGAAGACACTTGTTGTATGACAAACGGTTGCAATCAGCCACACATACTTAAAAATAAAGTGGCCATTGCATGGACAATAGTCACACAAAATACAAGTTTACCTCACTTAAGAGACCATATGGTAACACTTTTTAACACCTACGGCTACATATGGCCTACTTTTATATAACCAAACACCACAAGAAGACACTCGTAGTGTGACCAAATGGTTGCAATCAGCCCCACATTGATACAAATAAAATGGCCATTGCATGGACGATAGTCACACAAACACCACAAGAAGACACTCGTAGTGTGACCAAATAGTTGCAATCAGCCACACATACATAAAAATGAAGTGGGCATTGCATGGACAATAGTCACACAAAATACAAGTTTGCCTCACTTAAAAGAGCATGTGGTCACACTTTTTTAACACCTATTGTCACATTTAACATAATTTTATGTGACCAAAGCCCACAAGAAGACACTCGTTGTATGACCAAATGGTTGCAATCAGTTACACATACTTAAAAATAAAGTTCCATTGCATGGACAATAGTCACACAAAATACAAGTTTACCTCACTTAAGAGAGCATATGGTCATACTTCTTAACACCTATTGCTATATATGACATAATTTTTTGTGACCAAAGACCAGAAGAAGACACTCGTTGTATGACCAAATGGTTGCAATCAGCCACAAACACATAAAAATAAAGTGGCCATTGCATGGATAATAGTCACACATAATACAAGTTTACCTCACTTAAGAGAGCATACGATCACGCTTTTTAATACCTACGGCCACATTAGGCTTAATTTAATGTGACCAAAGCCCACAAGAAAACACTCGTTGTGTGACCAAATGGTTGCAATCAACCACACATACATAAAAATAATGTGGCCATTGCATGGACATTAGTCACACAAAATACAAGTTTACCTCACTTAAGAGAGCATACGATCACGCTTTTTAAAACCTACGACCACATTAGGATTAATTTTATGTGACCAAAGCCCACAAGAAGACACTTGATGTGTGACCAAATGGTTGTAATCTGCCACACATTCTTAAAAATAAAGTGACGATTGCATGGACAATAGTTACACAAAATACAATTTTACTTCACTTAAGAGAGCATACGATCACACTTTTTAACACCTACGACCACATTAGGCTTAATTTTATGTGACCGTAGCCCACAAGAAGACACTCGTTGTGTGACCAAAACGTTGCAATCCGCCACACATACATAAAAACAAAGTGGCCATTGCATGGACTATAGTCACACAAATATGGTCACACTTTTTAACACCTACGACCACATTTGACATAATTTTATGTGACCAAAGCCCACAAGAAGACACTCGTTGTATGACCAAATGGTTGCAATCTACACATACTTAAAAATAAAGTGGCCATTGCATGGACAATATCACACAAAATACAAGCTTACCTCACTTAAGAGAGCATATGGTCACACTTTTAAACACCTATTGCTACATATGGAATATTCTATGTTACCAAAGACCACAAGAAGACACTCGATGTGTTACCAAATGGTTGCAATCAGCCACACATACATAAATATAAAGTGGCCATGACATTGACAATAGTTACACAAAATACAAGTTTACCTCACTTAAGAGAGCATATGGTCACACTTTTTAACACCTACGGCTACATATGACATAATTTTATGTGACCAAAGACCACAAGAAGACACTCATTGTGGGACCAAATGGTTGCAATCAGCCACACATACATATTAATGAAGTGGCTATTGCATGGACAATAGTCAAACAAAATACAAGTTTACCTCACTTAAGAGAGCATATGATCACACTTTTTAACACCTATGACCACTTTAGGCTTAATTTTATGTAACCAAAGCCCACAATAAGACATTCGTTGTGTGACTAAATGGTTGCAATCAGCCACACATTCATAAAAATAAAGTGGCCATTGCATGGACTATAGTCACACAAGTTACAAGTTTACCTCACTTAAGAGAGTATCTAATCACACTTTTTAACACCTACGACCACATTTGACATAATTTTATGTGACCAAAGCCCATAACAAGACACTCGTTGTATGACCAAATGGTTGCAATCAGCTACACATAATTAAAAATAAAGTAGCCATTGCATGGACAATATCACACAAAATACAAGTTTACCTCACTTAAGAGAGCATATGGTCACACTTTTTAACACCTATTGCAACATATGGCAGAATTTTATGTGGCCAAAGACCACAAGAAGACACTCGTTGTGTGACCAAATGGTTGCAATCAGCCACACACATATAAAAATAAACTGGCCATTGCATGGAAAATAATCACACATAGTACAAGTTTACCTCACTTAAGAGAGCATACGATCACACTTTTTAACACCTACGACCACATTTAGCATAATTGTATGTGACCAAATCCAACAAGAAGACACTCGTTGTGTGAATAATAGTTGCAATCAGCCACACATACATATAAATAAAGTGGCCCTTGCATGGACAATAGGCACACAAAATACAAGTTTGCCTCACTTAAGAGAGCATAAGGTCACCCTTTTTAACACCTACGACCACATATGGCATAATTTTATGTGACCAAATCCCACAAGAAGGCTCTCATTGTGTAACCAAATGGTTGCAATCAGCCACACATACATAAAAATAAAGTGGCCATTGCATGGACAATTGTCACACAAAATACAAGTTTACCTCACTTAAGAGAGCATACGATCACGCTTTTTAATACCTACCGCCACATTAGGCTTAATTTAATGTGACCAAAGCCCACAAGAAAACACTCGTTGTGTGACCAAATGGTTGCAATCAACCACACATACATAAAAATAATGTGGCCATTGCATGGACATTAGTCACACAAAATACAAGTTTACCTCACTTAAGAGAGCATACGATCACGCTTTTTAAAACCTACGACCACATTAGGATTAATTTTATGTGACCAAAGCCCACAAGAAGACACTCGATGTGTGACCAAATGGTTGTAATCTGCCACACATTCTTAAAAATAAAGTGACGATTGCATGGACAATAGTTACACAAAATACAATTTTACTTCACTTAAGAGAGCATACGATCACACTTTTTAACACCTACGACCACATTAGGCTTAATTTTATGTGACCGTAGCCCACAAGAAGACACTCGTTGTGTGACCAAAACGTTGCAATCCGCCACACATACATAAAAACAAAGTGGCCATTGCATGGACTATAGTCACACAAATATGGTCACACTTTTTAACACCTACGACCACATTTGACATAATTTTATGTGACCAAAGCCTACAAGAAGACACTCGTTGTATGACCAAATGGTTGCAATCTACACATACTTAAAAATAAAGTGGCCATTGCATGGACAATATCACACAAAATACAAGCTTACCTCACTTAAGAGAGCATATGGTCACACTTTTAAACACCTATTGCTACATATGGAATATTCTATGTTACCAAAGACCACAAGAAGACACTCGATGTGCTACCAAATGGTTGCAATCAGCCACACATACATAAATATAAAGTGGCCATGACATTGACAATAGTTACACAAAATACAAGTTTACCTCACTTAAGAGAGCATATGGTCACACTTTTTAACACCTACGGCTACATATGACATAATTTTATGTGACCAAAGACCACAAGAAGACACTCATTGTGGGACCAAATGGTTGCAATCAGCCACACATACATATTAATGAAGTGGCTATTGCATGGACATTAGTCAAACAAAATACAAGTTTACCTCACTTAAGAGAGCATACGATCACACTTTTTAACACCTATGACCACTTTAGGCTTAATTTTATGTAACCAAAGCCCACAATAAGACATTCGTTGTGTGACTAAATGGTTGCAATCAGCCACACATTCATAAAAATAAAGTGGCCATTGCATGGACTATAGTCACACAAGTTACAAGTTTACCTCACTTAAGAGAGTATCTAATCACACTTTTTAACACCTACGACCACATTTGACATAATTTTATGTGACCAAAGCCCATAAGAAGACACTCGTTGTATGACCAAATGGTTGCAATCAGCTACACATAATTAAAAATAAAGTAGCCATTGCATGGACAATATCACACAAAATACAAGTTTACCTCACTTAAGAGAGCATATGGTCACACTTTTTAACACCTATTGCAACATATGGCAGAATTTTATGTGGCCAAAGACCACAAGAAGACACTCGTTGTGTGACCAAATGGTTGCAATTAGCCACACACATATAAAAATAAACTGGCCATTGCATGGACAATAATCACACATAGTACAAGTTTACCTCACTTAAGAGAGCATACGATCACACTTTTTAACACCTACGACCACATTTAACATAATTGTATGTGACCAAATCCAACAAGAAGACACTCGTTGTGTGAATAATAGTTGCAATCAGCCACACATACATATAAATAAAGTGGCCCTTGCATGGACAATAGGCACACAAAATACAAGTTTGCCTCACTTAAGAGAGCATAAGGTCACCCTTTTTAACACCTACGGCCACAATTGACATAAATTTCTGTGACCAAAACCCACAAGAAGACACTCGTTCTGTGACCAAATGGTTGCAATCAGCCAAACAAACATAAAAATACAGTGGCCATTGTGTGGACAATAGTCACACAAAATACAAGTTTTCCTCACTTAAAAGAGAATATGGTCACTCCTTTTAACACCTACGACCACATATGGCATAATTTTATGTGACCAAATCCCACAAGAAGGCTCTCATTGTGTAACCAAATGGTTGCAATCAGCCACACATACATAAAAATAAAGTGGCCATTGCATGGACAATTGTCACACAAAATACAAGTTTACCTCACTTTAGAGAGCATATGGTCACACTTTTTAAGACTTACGGCCACATTTGGCATAATTTTATGTAACCAAAGCCCACAAGAAGACGCTCGTTATGTGACCAAATAGTTGCAATCAACCAAACATACATATAAATAAAGTGGCCATTGCATGGACAATAGTCACACAAAATACAAGTTTACCTCACTTAAAAGAGCATACGATCACACTTTTTAACACCTATGGCCACATATGGCACAATTTTATGTGACTAAAGCCCACAAGAAGACACTCGTTCTGTGACCAAATTGTTGCAACCAGCCACACATACTTAAAAATAAAGTCGCCATTGCATGGACAATAGTCACACAAAATACAAGTTTATCTTACTTAATAGAGCATATGGTCACACTTTTTAACACTTACGGCCACATTTGGAATAATTTTATGTGACCAAAGCCCACAAGAAGACACTCGTTGTATGACAAATGGTTGCAATCAGCCACTGTAACATCCTCAAATTCAATTACTGTAATTCGGAGTTATTTAGGCGGATAATTTATAATTAAGTTGAATTATGAGCAATTATTATGTATTCAGGATATTTAAAAGTTTGAAGCTATTTTAAGAAGTTACGAAGTTTGAGAATTAATAATTATTATTATGGAATATTATGAATTTAAAAAGTTGTTAATGATAAATTTAAGAATTAATCAGTATTTTAAGGAACCGGTAGTTGAGGGGTGAAATGGGCAAAATGATGAAAATGGGAATAAAAGGCTAAAGCCTTTCATTTTATATGGTTACTCTCTCTCTACACTTTCTCTCTCAAGAATTCTCTCTACTTCTCTCTACGATATCTCACAAACCGACCGGCCGATTATCGAGAATTATACGTCATCGGAAAGATCTCGAGGAGTACAACAACAATATATGGTTGGATTTTCGATTTCGTACGAATTGAGGTAAGAATCGACCCTTTTAAGTTTGTTTATTTCGGTTTTGAAGAACTTAGATTCGAATCTGCCATTTTTATGTGATTTGGAGCTAGTTTTGCTTGAAATCTTGCAAGAATGTGATAGTATATGTGTAATAGAATCAAACCTAGGTATAATACTTGATATATTCATGATTTTAGGCTTTGAAATGAAGGATTTAAGTTGTAAAGATGAACGAACTCGAAAATACCAAGAACACAGTCGAAATGCAAGAATTCGAGTTTGACACCATAAATTCGAATCTAAGACCCTAAATTCGAATGTGGTTCGAATTTGTCCTTAGGAGTTCGAGTTTAGTCATTAAATTCGAAGGAAATTCGAATTTAACCCCTGAAATTCGAATTTGATGCCTAAAATTGAAAACCCACTCTCTAAACTCGAATCTTTTGAATGAAACACATAAAATAACAAGAGTTATTCAAAGGACAAGGTGTGAACTTCAAATGGGTTCAAACTTAGTTGTAGTTCGAATTTGGACATACACCCGAAATGGGGAAAAATATTGCAAAACTTACGAAACTTGGTTTTATGGATTCAAACGGTTTTTGACTTGAAATGTTGTTGCAATTGATTTAACAGGTCCCTTGTGGTGTTGTTTAACCCACAGTGGGGTACATTGAGGATCCGGTTGAAATCCCGAAGAGAAATAAATATCGGTTAAAAGTTTAATTACGCACCCACTGTGAGTACATTAGATTTCGCATGTTTATATCTGTTTTATGTTAAGCTTTGCCTGCTGAGACCTGTTGCTTCAATTATTTGTTTGGAATTCTACTAACTTGCGTAGATTTAGATGCACATTCCTACTTGTTGCATGTCCTTTCGATTGTTGTGCATCTATTGATGGACCGGTGGGTCGCATCGATTACTCTGATGTTACTGTGCTATATGACCTGGAGCTGATCCCTCCTAGGCCCGGTAGGCAGTATGTCATCCCCGATCGTACGTTTGTCTCAGATGGTATGTTTAAATGCCGAGCTTTGGGCTCGAAGGGGCTGCGGCTCTGGTCCGTACTTAGTGTACGAAGAGGGTATCCGATGTTGGTCATCTGTGTTATCCTTGGGCTTCATAAAAATGTATAAAATGCGTAATCTTTGTATTCACTAAGCCTTTGCTTATTCCCCAGTTGTTTATTTTTATCTTACAGGAAAAGAATAATTTGCAGCTGGGCCTTCTAGTTAGGTCTATTCCGAAGATTTGGAAGATCTTGAAACTACTTATTCGGTAATCATGTTATGGGACAATGTTGTATTATATTCTGGATGTTGTAATAATTGTATTGAGTATGTAGACTTAGACATGGTACCTTGTAGCACCGTAGGGTGTTTGTCACTGTTGCACTACTTTTATTATGTGTTTTATTGCTTCTGCACTTAAATTAGGTTTTCAGATCATTATGTTATTTGTGTTTGATGATTAATCCTGGGTGTTTGTAAATGGTGGTTGTTGTGGCAAGGGTGTCACACGAGATGATATCAGAGCAGTATTTTGAGATTCAAGTGTCCGTGAGGTCTTGATCTCAAACATTAGGTAATGATATGTAGTGATTTAAGTAATGATCTGAACTAAGATAGGTTGTGATCCAGTAATCATAAGAAGTTGATTTTCATATGGGACAATGGGTGATGTCTTTAAATTAATGACATGCTACTAAACAAGTTATATGTTTATTATTTCAGAACATGTCTGGAGGAGGAATGACACCCGACGAAGCCAGAGAGATGATGCTAGCCATGATGGCTGAACAGAATCGAATGATTCAAGATCAGTTTCGGGCTCGAGATGAGGCCGAAGCTAAACGAAGAGAAGATAAGAGGAAGAATAAGGAAAGAGAGAAAAGTAATGACAAACAAGATGACAATACTGGGTCATCTAATAAGCCCAGAAGTTGTCAGTTTAAGGATTTTAAGGGAAATGGAGCAGTCGAGTTTAATGGACTCGGTGATGCTGTTGCTGCTCTGGAATGGATAACAGCCACATAACGGACATTCCGAATCAGTGATTGTGCTGAGAAGGACATGGTCCGGTTCGCTACTGCTATGTTCACCAAAGACGCAGTAATGTGGTGGAATTCAATGGTGAATGCCTTAACAATGGAGAAGGTTTTTATAATGACATGGGCTGAGTTTACTGAAATTTTCACTCAGCAATACTGTCCGGCCGATGAACGCCGAAGACTAGAAGATAAGTTTATAAAACTAATTCAGGGAACTAAGTCTGTGTCCCAATATGCGGTAGAGTTCACGAGGCTAAGTTTATTTGCGCCTCATCAGGTTGATACAGAAGAAAGAAAAGTTACCCGATTTGAGGTTGGTCTTGATTTGGAAATCCGAAGGGTGATGAGCAACGTACGTTACCCCACGTTTGCTAGTCTGCTGGAAGCTGCCAGAAATGTAGAACAGATCCTGATTATGTCAGGATATGTGATGGGGTCTGCTGTTACTGCTTCAACTAACCCAACTCAACCTTCACCGCCGAAACGTCAACTTGAAGTAGGCTACTCTGGTTCTGCACGATCACCACAGTACTCGCCACAACAGTCTTATCGTCGGCAGTCTAGTTCTCCTGGTCATGCTCGTCCATGTTTTTGCTGTGGAGAATTGGGCCACTACCAAAGTGAATGCCCACGAAGATCGGATGCCTGCCATAAATGTGGTGTGTGGGGGCACTATAGCAGGGATTGCCAAAAGAATGCTCCAACAGCTGCTGCTCCGTCGTCGACTCGCTCATTTGGAGGATCAAGTGGTGGTTCAGTCAACCGCCGGAACCAGCCAAATAGGGGACAGACTAGTGCATTTCAGATTACCGCGGAGGAAGCTAGGGAAAACCCGGAGGTGGATGCGAGTATGTTTATAAGTTATATCTTTGCTTGCAATAGTGATGTTTAATTCTGATATCAATAGGCCTTTTGTGTCTACTGTTTTGAACAACGACTAGTCATGACACTGTTTAAGTTACTTGCTATATTTGACATAGAAGTTACTAGCAACACTTTAGCCGAATTAGATTACATATATCGTAGCTGCACCTTAGAAAATTTAAGATGTAGTCTTCAAATTTGGTTCTTACTCCGATAGCATTTAGTGAATGTAACGTGATAGATGTAGAAGATGTCGACGTTATAAATAAGAATGACAAATGTCAAAAAGAACTGATGTTTGTTAAAATTTAGGAGAAATGGGCTATTTTAGAAGAGTACTTTAAGCTTCTATGTGTAATTTCATCGAAGTTTTATGATTTTGAAGATAACATGAACTTAAGTATTAGGAAAAGTTGTTACTATTATAGGTAAGATGATGATTGTGAATAGGAATACTCTAGTATCTGAATAGGCATTAGATGAATAACCAAAATGGATTTTGAAGCTTTGAATTGGAAAAGAGGTTTTAAATATCGTGAGAATTTTTATGTAATTGGAATCAAGGAAATTGTTTCAATATTGATATATATACGAACATGATATGAAGAAACTAAGTCTAGAAATTTTGGAAAAAGCATATGAGGGTATAATAATACAAGACTGGTGTTCATATGATATGAGATTTGGAATATACAATGTGAGATATAAGTAAGATAGGTACGTGAGTTGTAATCAATTAAAAAGGAACAAAAATGTTACATGAGGATAGAATACTTGTTGATATGGTAATTGATCAATAAGAAGGTTAAAGAGACTTTGGACAATCATGAAATTTGCTTATACAGTAAAGAAAGGTCTAATACTACGATTCAGAATCTAAGGGGGATTCGGAGGTGGTTATAAGTTTTGTTTAATTCTGGTGCCGATCAATTAAATTGTAACTACTGCATTTGTGCAATCAATGTTAGTCTTTTGGTCTAAGTTGACGGTTGTGATTGATGTTGAAATTTCTTAATAACACATTAGTTAAAATAGATCATGTGTATCATGATTGTACTTTAGAGATCGAAGAAGTAGGTTTACATGTTGATTTGATCCCTGGCGTTTTTCCCAATAACTTATTGTTCGTATCAGTATGCATATAACGAAATATAAGTAAGATGCGGCACAAACATGAATACGAGTAAAACTTACCAGCAACCGATAGAAGATCAGAATGAATGGATAATTTCACATTGAAATATGTGACGAGATAATGTATTTTGGATTTAAGTATAAATTGAAAAGATCAATTGATTAGATAGAGATTCGTATAACTTTAGTCATCATGGTAAAGTAAAGAAAACCATGTTTAAAAGTTTTGCACGGGAGAAAATATAGAAGCCCTACATGTTGGAAAGAAAATTGAAAGAACTCTGATTGTTGTGACCGTGTTATCACAAATGTGCTACTATGATAGTAGCCATTAACTGATCAGTTATAATAACAAATGATTAAGTATAGTTGAAAACATCACCGATAAGGGTTGAAACTGGTTTTGTAAAAAGGAGACGAGTTGACACAAAAATATGTTGGCACATTTAGAGTAATGAAAAAGTTGGAATTAGTTGTGATAATTGGAATTACCTAAGGAAATATCAAAATAACACTTGGTATTTCATGTAGAAATCTTTATGAAATCTTCACAACTGGTAATGAAGATTAGACTGATTATAATGAATTAGAAATCATAAAGGGTTAGTATATGTTGAAAAGTCGGAATATATTATGAATATTGTAGTAATGAAGAATAAGAAACAAAATGGTGCTGGTACGTTGGAAGCATCATAAGGGAGCCAAACATACATGGGAGACAAAAGCTGATATGTTAAGGAAGTATCCGCAGCTGTTTGAAGTCAAATAACTTCGAGGACGAAGTTAGAGCGTGGTGGAGCCCATGTTGTAACATCCTCAAATTCAATTACTGGAATTAAGAGTTATTTAGGCGGATAATTTATAATTAAGTTGAATTATGAGCAATTATTATGTATTCGGGATATTTAAAAGTTTGACGCTATTTTAAGAAGTTATGAAGTTTGAGAATTAATAATTATTATTATGGAATATTATGAATTTAAAAAGTTGTTAATGATAAATTTAAGAATAAATCAGTATTTTATGGAACCGGTTAAGTTGAGGGGTGAAATGAGCAAAATGATGAAAATGGGAATAAAAGGCTAAAGCCTTTCATTTTATATGGTTACTCTCTCTCTCTACACTTTCTCTCTCTAGAATTCTCTCTACTTCTCTCTACGATATCTCACAAACCGACCGACCGATTATCGAGAATTATACGTCATCAGAAAGATCTCGAGGAGTACAACAACAATCTACGGTTGGATTTTCGATTTCGTACGACTTGAGGTAAGAATCGACCCTTTTAAGTTTGTTTATTTCGGTTTTGAAGAACTTAGATTCGAATCTGCCATTTTTATGTGATTTGGAGCTAGTTTCGCTTGAAATCTTGCAAGAATGTGATAGTATATGTGTAATAGAATCAAACCTAGGTATAATACTTGATATATTCATGATTTTAGGCTTTGAAATGAAGGATTTAAGTTGTAAAGATGAACAAACTCGAAAATACCAAGAACACAGTCGAAATGCAAGAACAAACTCGATTTTTGTACTAAATTCGAGCATGAATTCGAGTTTGACACCATAAATTCGAATCTAAGACCCTAAATTCGAATATGGTTCGAATTTGTCCTTAGGAGTTCGAGTTTAGTCATTAAATTTGAAGGAAATTCGAATTTAACCCCTGAAATTCGAATTTGATGCCTAAAATTGAAAACCCACTCTCTAAACTCGAATATTTTGAATGAAACACATAAAATAACAAGAGTTATTCAAAGGACAAGGTGTGAACTTGAAATGGGTTCAAACTTAGTTGTAGTTCGAATTTGGACATAGACCCGAAATGGGGAAAAATATTGCAAAACTTACGAAACTTGGTTTTATTGATTCAAACGATTTTTGACTTGAAATGTTGTTGCAATTGATTTAACAGGTCCCTTGTGGTGTTGTTTAACCCACAGTGGGGTACATTGCGGATCCGGTTGAAATCCCAAAGAGAAATAAATATCGGTTAAAAGTTTAATTACGCACCCACTGTGAGTACATTAGATTTCGCATGTTACTATCTGTTTTATGTTAAGCTTTGCCTGCTGAGACCTGTTGCTTCAATTATTTGTTTGGAATTCTACAAACTTGCGTAGATTTAGATGCACATTCCTACTTGTTGCATGTCCTTTCGATTGTTGTGCATCTATTGATGGACCAGTAGGTCGCATCGATTACTCTGATGTTACTGTGCTATATGACCAGGAGCTGATCCCTCCTAGGCCCGGTAGGCAGTATGTCATCCCCGATCGTACTTTTGTCTCAGATGGTATGTTTAAATGCCGAGCTTTGGGCTCGAAGGGGCTGCGGCTCTGGTCCGTACTTAGTGTACGAAGAGGGTATCCGATGTTGGTCATCTGTGTTATCCTTGGGCTTCATAAAAATTTATAAAATGCGTAATCTTTGTATTCACTAAGCCTTTGCTTATTCCCCAGTTGCTTATTTTTATCTTACAGGAAAAGGGAAATCTGCAGCTGGGCCTTCTAGTTAGGTCTTTTCCGAAGATTTGGAAGATCTTGAAACTACTTATTCGGTAATCATGTTATGGGACAATGTTGTTTTATATTCTGGATGTTGTAATAATTGTATTGAGTATGTAGACTTAGACATGGTACCTTGTAGCACCGTAGGGTGTTTGTCACTGTTGCACTACTTTTATTATGTGTTTTATTGCTTCCGCGCTTAAATTAGGTTTTCAGATCATTATGTTATTTGTGTTTGATGATTAATCCTGGGTGTTTGTAAATGGTGGTTGTTGTGGCAAGGGTGTCACAGCCACACATACTTAAAAATAAAGTGGCCATTGCATGGACAATAGTCACACAAAATACAAGTTTACCTCACTTAAGAGACCATATGGTAACACTTTTTAACACCTACGGCTACATATGGCATAATTTTATATGACCAAACACCACAAGAAGACACTCATAGTGTGACCAAATGGTTGCAATCAGCCCCACATTGATAAAAATAAAATGGCCATTGCATGGACGATAGTCACACAAACACCACAAGAAGACACTCGTAGTGTGACCAAATAGTTGCAATCAGCCACACATACATAAAAATAAAGTGGCCATTGCATGGACAATAGTCACACAAAATACAAGTTTGCCTCACTTAAAAGAGCATGTGGTCACACTTTTTATCACCTATTGTCACATTTAACATAATTTTATGTGACCAAAGCCCACAAGAAGACACTCGTTGTATGACCAAATGGTTGCAATCAGCTACACATACTTAAAAATAAAGTTTCCATTGCATGGACAATAGTCACACAAAATACAAGTTTACCTCACTTAAGAGAGCATATGGTCACACTTTTTAACACCTTTTGCTACATATGGCATAATTTTTTGTGACCAAAGACCAGAAGAAGACACTCGTTGTATGACCAAATGGTTGCAATCAGCCACAAACACATAAAAATAAAGTGGCCATTGCATGGATAATAGTCACACATAATACAAGTTTACCTCACTTAAGAGAGCATACGATCACGCTTTTTAATACCTACGGCCACATTAGGCTTAATTTTATGTGACCAAAGCCCACAAGAAGACACTCGTTGTGTGACCATTTGGTTGCAATCAGCCACACATACATAAAAATAAAGTGGCCATTGCATGGACATTAGTCACACAAAATACAAGTTTACCTCACTTAAGAGAGCATACGATCACGCTTTTTAACACCTACAACCACATTAGGATTAATTTTATGTGACCAAAGCCCACAAGAAGACACTCGATGTGTGACCAAATGGTAGTAATCTGCCACACATTCATAAAAATAAAGTGACGATTTCATGGACAATAGTTACACAAAATACAAGTTTACTTCACTTAAGAGAGCATACGATCACACTTTTTAACACCTACGACCACATTAGACTTAATTTTATGTGACCATAGCCCACAAGAAGACACTCGTTGTGTGACCAAAACGTTGCAATCCGCCACACATACATAAAAACAAAGTGGCCATTGCATGGACTATAGTCACGCAAATATGGTCACACTTTTTAACACCTACGACCACATTTGACATAATTTTATGTGACCAAAGCCCACAAGAAGACACTCGTTCTATGACCAAATAGTTGCAATCAGCTACACATACTTAAAAATAAAGTGGCCATTGCATGGACAATATCACACAAAATACAAGCTTACCTCACTTAAGAGAGGATATGGTCACACTTTTAAACACCTATTGCTACATATGGCATAATTCTATGTGACCAAAGACCACAAGAAGACAATCGATGTGTTACCAAATGGTTGCAATCAGCCACACATACATAAAAATAAAGTGGCCATGACATTGACAATAGTTACACAAAATACAAGTTTACCTCACTTAAGAGAGCATATGGTCACACTTTTTAACACATACGGCTACATATGACATAGTTTTATGTGACCAAAGACCACAAGAAGACACTCATTGTGGGACCAAATGGTTGCAATCAGCCACACATACATATTAATGAAGTGGCTATTGAATGGACAATAGTCACACAAAATACAAGTTTACCTCACTTAAGAGAGCATACGATCACACTTTTTAACACCTATGACCACTTCAGGCTTAATTTTATGTAACCAAAGCCCACAATAAGACATTCGTTGTGTGACCAAATGGTTGCAATCAGCCACACATTCATAAAATAAAGTGGCCATTGCATGGACTATAGTCACACAAGTTACAAGTTTACCTCACTTAAGAGAGCATCTGATCACACTTTTTAACACCTACGACCACATTTGACATAATTTTATGTGACCAAAGCCCACAAGAAGACACTCGTTGTATGACCAAATGGTTGCAATCAGCTACACATAATTAAAAATAAAGTGGCCATTGCATGGACAATATCACACAAAATACAAGTTTACCTCACTTAAGAGAGCATATGGTCACACTTTTTAACACCTATTGCAACATATGGCAGAATTTTATGTGGCCAAAGACCACAAGAAGACACTCGTTGTGTGACCAAATGGTTGCAATCAGCCACACACATATAAAAATAAACTGGCCATTGCATGGACAATAATCACACATAGTACAAGTTTACCTCTCTTAAGAGAGCATACGATCACACTTTTTAACACCTACGACCACATTTAGCATAATTGTATGTGACCAAATCCCACAAGAAGACACTCGTTGTGTGACTAAATAGTTGCAATCAGCCACACATATATATAAATAAAGTGGCCATCGCATGGACAATAGTCACACAAAATACAAGTTTGCCTCACTTAAGAGAGCATTAGGTCACCCTTTTTAACACCTACGGCCACATTTGACATAAATTACTGTGACCAAAACCCACAAGAAGACACTCGTTCTGTGACCAAATGGTTGCAATCAGCCAAACAAACATAAAAATACAGTGGCCATTGTGTGGACAATAGTCACACAAAATACAAGTTTTCCTCACTTAAAAGAGAATATGGTCACACTTTTTAACACCTACGACCACATATGGCATAATTTTATGTGACCAAATCCCACAAGAAGGCTCTCATTGTGTAACCAAATGGTTGCAATCAGCCACACATACATAAAATAAAGTGGCCATTGCATGGACAATTGTCACACAAAATACAAGTTTACCTCACTTTAGAGAGCATATGGTCACACTTTATAACACTTACCGCCACATTTGGCATAATTTTATGTAACCAAAGCCCACAAGAAGACGCTCGTTATGTGACCAAATAGTTGCAATCAACCAAACATACATATAAATAAAGTCGCCATTGCATGGACAATAGTCACACAAAATACAAGTTTATCTTACTTAATAGAGCACATGGTCACACTTTTTAACTCTTACGGCCACATTTGGAATAATTTTATGTGACCAAAGCCCACAAGAAGACACTCGTTGTATGACAAATGGTTGCAATCAGCCACACATACTTAAAAATAAAGTGGCCATTGCATGGACAATAGTCACACAAAATAAGAGTTTACCTCACTTAAGAGACCATATGGTAACACTTTTTAACACCTACGGCTACATATGGCATAATTTTATATGACCAAACACCACAAGAAGTCACTCGTAGTGTGACCAAATGGTTGCAATCAGCCCCACATTGATAAAAATAAAATGGCCATTGCATGGACGATAGTCACACAAACACCACAAGAAGACACTCGTAGTGTGACCAAGAGCATACGATCATACTTTTTAACACCTACGACCACATTAGGCTTAATTTTATGTGACCAAAGCCCACAAGAAGACACTCGTTGTGTGACCAAATGTTTGCAATCAGCCACACATACATAAAAACAAAGTGGCCATGGGCAATAGTCACACAAATTACAAGTTTACCTCACTTAAGAGAGCATAAACACCTATGACCACATTTGACATAATTTTATGTGACCAAAGCCCACAAGAAGACAATCGTTGTGTGACCAAATAGTTGCAATCAGCCACACATACATATAAATAAAGTCGCCATTGCATGGACAATAGTCACACAAAATACAAGTTTGCCTAACTTAAGAGAGCATATGGTCACACTTTTTAACACCTACGACCACATTTAGCATAATTTTATGTGACCAAATCCCACAAGAAGACATTCGTTGTGTGACCAAATAGTTGCAATCAGCCACACATACATATAAATAAAATGGCCATTGCAAGGACAATAGTCACACAAAATACAAGTTTGCCTCACTTAAGAGAGCATATGGTCACACGTTTTAACACCTACGGCCACATTTGACATCAATTTATGTGACTAAAAGACACAAGAAGACACCCGTTCTGTGACCAAATGGTTGCAATCAGCCACACAGATATAGTGGCCATTGTGTGGACAATAGTCACACAAAATACAAGTTTACCTCACTTAAAAGAGAATATGGTCACACTTTTTAACACCTACGACCACATTTGACATTATTTTATGTGACCAAATCCCACAAGAAGACACTCGTTGTGTAACCAAATGGTTGCAATCAGCCACTCATATATAAAAATAAAGTGGCCATTTCATGAACAATTGTCACACAAAATACAAGTTTACCTCACTTTTTAACACCTACGGCCACATATGACATAAATTTATGTTACCAAAGACAACAAGAAGACACGTGTTGTGTGACCAAATGGTTGCAATCAGCCACACATACATATAAATAAAGTGGCCATTGCATAAACAATAGTCAAACAAAATACAAGTTTTCCTCTCTTAAGAGAGCATATGATCACACTTTTTAACACCTACGGCCACATTTGGCTTAATTTTATGTGACCAAAGCCTAGAAGAAGAAACTCGTTGTGTGACCAAATAGTTGCAACCAGCCCCACATACATATAAATAAAGTGGCCATTGCATGGAAAATAGTCACCCAAATTACAAGTTTACCTCACTTAAGAGAGCATATGGTCACACTTTTTAACACCTACGACCACATTTGGCATAATTTTATGTGACCAAAGCCCACAAGAAGACACTCGTTCAGTTACCAAATTGTTGCAATCAGCCACACAAACATCAAAATTAGATGGCCATTGCATGTACAATAGTCACACAAAATACAAGTTTACCTCCCTAAAGAGAGCATATGGTCACACTTTTTAACACCTACGGTCACATTTGGCATAATTTTATGTGACCAAAGCCCAGAAGAAGAAACTTGTTGTGTGACCAAATAGTTGCAACTAGCCCCACATACATATACATTAAGCGGCCATTGCATGGACAATAGTCACCCAAATTACAAGTTTACCTCACTTAAGAGAGCATACGATCACACTTTTTAACACCTACGACCACATTAGGCTTAATTTTATGTGACCAAAGCCCACACAAAGACACTCGTTGTGTGACCAAATAGTTGCAATCAACCACACTTACATAAAATAAAGTGGCCATAACATGGACAATAGTCACATAAATTACACGTTTACCTCACTTAAGAGAGCATATGGTCACACTTTTTAACACCTACGGCCACATTTGACATAATTTTATGTGACCAAATCCCACAAGAAGACACTCGTTGTATGACCAGATGGTTGCAATCAGCTACACATACTTAAAAATAAACTGGCCATTGCATGGACAATAGTCACACAAAATACAAGTTTACCTCACTTAAGAGAGCATATGGTCACACTTTTTAACACCTATTGTTACATATGGCATAATTTTATGTGACCAAAGACCACAAGAAGACATTCGTTGTGTGACAAAATGGTTGCAATCAGCCACACACACATAAAAATAAAGTGGCCATTGCATGGACAATAGTCACACGTAAAACAAGTTTACCTCACTTAAGAGAGCATACGATCACACTTTCTAACACCTACGACCACATTAGGCTTAACTTTATGTGACCAAAGCCCACAAGAAGAATCTCGTTGTGTGACCAAATGGTTGCAATCAGCCGCACATACATATAAATAAAGTGGCCATTGCATGGACAATTGTCTCACAAATTACAAGTTTACCTCACTTAAGAGAGCATAAACACCTACGACCACATTTTGCATAATTTTATGTGACCAAATCCCACAAGAAGACACTCGTTGTGTGGCCAAATAGTTGCAATCAGCCACACATATATATAAATAAAGTGGCCATTGCATGTACAATAGTCACACAAAATACAAGTTTGCCTCATTTAAGAGAGCATATAGTCACACTTTTTAACACCTACGGCCATATATGACATAAATTTATGTGACCAAAAGCCACAAGAAGACACCCGTTCTGTGACCAAATGGTTGCAATCAGCCACACAAACATAAAAATAAAGTGGCCATTGTGTGGACAATAGTCACACAAAATAAAAGTTTACCTCACTTAAAAGAGAACATGCTCACACTTTTTAACACCTACGACCACATATGGCATTATTTTATGTGACCAAATCACACAAGAAGACACTCGTTGTGTAACCAAATGGTTGCAATCAGCCACTCACACATAAAAATAAAGTGGCCATTTCATGAACATTTGTCACACAAAATACAAGTTTACCTCACTTTTTAACACCTACGGCCACATATGACATAATTTTATGTGACCAAAGACAACAAAAAGACACATGTTGTGTGACCAAATGCTTGCAATCAGGCACACTTACATATATATAAAGTGGCCATTGCATGGACAATAGTCACACAAAATACAACTTTTCCTCTTCTAAGAGAGCATATGATCACACTTTTTAACACCTACGGCCACATTTGGCTTAGTTTTATGTGACCAAAGCCCAGATGAAGAAACTTGTTGTGTGACCAAATAGTTGCAACCAGCCCCACATACATATAAATAAAGTGGCCATTGCATGGACAATTGTCACCCAAATTACAAGTTTACCTCACTTAAGAGAGCTTATGGTCACACTTTTTATCACCTACGACGACATTTGTCATAATTTTATGTGACCAAAGCCCACAAGAAGACACTCGTTCAGTTTCCAAATTGTTGCAATCAGCCACACAAACATCAAAATAAATGGCCATTGCATGTACAATAGTCACACAAAATACAAGTTTACCTTCCTTAAGAGAGCATATGGTCACACTTTTTAACACCTACGGTCACATGTGGCATAATTTTATGTTACCAAAGCTGTAACATCCGGCACTAAACCAGGTTAGCAACAAAACCCTAATCTACATTTAGTAGTCAATTATAGCCTAATCAGTAGTCATTAGAAATTAATCAAGTGATTAACAAGGCTTATTAGAAAATTCAACTCAATTAGAAGCAAATTCATCGGTGCGATGAATCGGGAAATCAATTAATCTGATCAATTTACGATTTGAAGGATTAATTCAACTAAGTACATAATTAAATCATGATTAGTGACACTAATCATACACTAATACAATTACTTAACCTTAATTATGCAAGACTAAAACAATTAATTAAAACAATGCATCCAAAAGTATTTATGAATTTACAAGAAAAGGGAAATACAAGAATACATTTCTAAATACTTTTATACAAAAAATAAAAATAAAAATACATCAATAATAAGCCTCATAGGCCGGCCACAAGGAGGACACACAAGGACCAAAAGAATGCATTTTTTACTCAACCTTTCTACATCAAATCCTCCTATTTCCTTTCATCCAAGATTTTACAACTCTTTTCATCATTTCACCACCTTTATTCATCTATAAATACAGGTTCAAATTCACTTCATTTCTCACACCTTGCAAAGCAAAAATCCCCTTCTTTTCTTCCTCTCAAAACCGGCCAAAGAAGTGCCCAAGAACACCAACACTTGCAACTTTGTGTTCTTCTAATATTTCAAGAGTTTTGGTGAAAAGTCTTGCAAGGATTTCAACTTCTACTCATTTTAATTCCTATAATACATCAAAGTAAGTAAATACTAGCTTATATCATCTTATATTTATGTTTATATAAGTCTTGCATAATATATATAATCACCTACAACAACAAGTTTCATAAAAACTCAAGTTTATAAGTTTCTAGTTTTTATTTTAAGTTGTTTCTTTAAATATGTTTATGAATATGTAAACACATTATAAAAGTGTTAATATTATGAAAACATGTGATATATATGTGTTTTTATAACTATTATGGCTTTTATACAAGTAGTCTTTGAATAAACAACAAGAATAATAAGTTGTTGTAAGTTTATAAACTACGGATTTTCGGCAGAAAATTTATATCGACTTTGAAAAATCATAACTAATTCATAACTCAAAAAAATGAGTTGATTCTTGTCTCAAAAGTTAGATATATGTCTTAACTATAGATCTGCAAATTTTCATGATTTATGTTGAAGTTTAAGACCTCCAGAAATTATTTGGGAAACCGAAAGTTTGACAGCTCAAAAATGGCCAACATAGCGTTTTTAACGAGCTTTTTCACCAACCTAAACAACTCGAAAAATGGCCGTTCTTGATTCTAAAAATCCTTTGTATATAGTAGTTGAATGTGCTAGAAAACCAAAGTCTAAAACATATTGGAGCTTGGTCAAAAACAGCCTCAAAGTAGGCCTGAAAACCTCCGAAAAAGCTGGAAAATTATATATATATATATATATATATATATATATATATATATAAACTTGACGTTTTAAGCAAATCTTATTTATAAACTTGTAATGTTGGGTGATTTAAGACATAAAAATCTATAAATATACCTATTATCATATATTAGTGATATTAAGTCCTTATTATCATTTAGGACTCGGTTAAACACTCCGGTTCCATCACCCATAAAACAACGCACATTTGTATTTTTGCGCATATTTTGCCATCGCAATTCCGGTGAGTCTTCATAGCCCCTATTTTTCACTATCTATTGGGGTGGAAATACATGCACTATTTTCATATGGACATCAAAACTGTTTATTTCTTATATGTATTACATGTGGTTCCATCAGCCCTTATATCATGAACCGTTAATTGCATTTATTTGTAAGCGTGAATATATTTTGGATAGATCTATTGGGAGTCATGTCCCCCATTCGGGTTAGCTCGGTTCGGCTAACAGCGAGTGCATATATATTTAACACACGGTATTACGTATGGGAATACTGCACAGGGCAAACTCATTCTAATTAAGCTTCGGTTGCATGATGGTTTATGTAATACATACACGGAATTTATGATTTTATAAATTCAACTCATCTGATAATGTCCATACAACTGGTCTTTTCGCGTAAACCTATGAGGTCACCATTTTTGTTGACGTATTTTAGCATGTATTTTCAGGTAATTAAGGCACGTATGCCTCAGACGTATTTCACTTTCAAGCTTCCGCATCCATGGAGTCGCATGCATATTCAAATTAACGGAGATTTAGCTGCATTATTTTGGATATTTTAACAAAATCTCTGTATTTTGCGAACTCCTTTACTCATAACAGTCTATGTAAAACATTGCTATATTTTCAAGTTTCAATGATGTATTTTAAAAAACGTCCATATAGTGGTCGTTCATTATGATTATGGTTACGCCTCCGCACTCGTCACGCCTCGCTGCCAACCGGGGTAGCAGGGTGTGACAGATTGGTATCAGAGCCATAGCTATAGTGAACTAGGTTGCATTAGTACCTAGACTATAACTGTTACAAAAACTAAACTTTCTTCAAGAACTGTGAACACATATATGTACCCTGATGACAATAACGTGTCGAATTTCACCCCTAGGGAAAGGGTGTGACCAGCACGGAGTCTATCCCGGTACCTGCCCATCAGCCAAGCCCGCCGCAGTAGTAACGGGCAAGCATAGGACAGTGGGGATGGATCCCTCACACTCTCCAAGAGTGGAGAAACGAGGAGGGGATCCAAATCCAGTTCGAAGTCAGAACACCATCTTCCTCTCAAGTGCCGACACTTACCTAGAAACCTATGTAACAAACGATGCCCCTGGCATGGGCCGCCAGACACGACCTCCAATTATGACAAAATCCACCAAGAGGTCGGTGAGATCTTTGCAAGGATTAAGCAGGAGGCAATGCAAACCACCAATTAGCCTTAGGCCAACCAGAATACCCAGGCAATTAAACAAGACGGAATCGACGAATTGTGACAGCACCTAGCGGAGCACAAAACCCACACTGCAGAACTAACCCAACGACTTAACGCTCTGGAGTACGAGGAAACACCGGAGGCATCTCTTTATAGTATTTCTCTAGGCTTTACGATCTGATATATCTTAGGCTTAAGAATTTAAAAAATTCTGACCATATCATATACAAAGATTAAGTATCAGGAACTTTTATGAGGAATTAAATTTTAACTGCAACTCTGCGTAGGAAAAGATAAAGCTGTGACTATCTGCCTAAGAAATTTCAAACCCGTAGACTTGTCCTCTTACCCCATTAGATACCACTTATGCATTTCTACTATTTGATACTAGTGCTGATAGGAGCTTTATATCCACTAAGTTCACTAAGCAGATAAATTCCATTAAGTGCTACTTATGCTATTGAGGTTGATGACAGTGAGACGCTTAAGACAAATAATATAAGTCGAGGATGCTCCTTAGAATTAGTAGGCCGACTCTTTGAAACAGACATGATATCCATCAAACTGGGAAGTGTTTACGTGGTCATAGGCATGGATTGGCTATCGAAAATCGTGTGGAAATAGTATGCAACAAGAACATAGTTCATATACCTTTAGCCAATAAGAAGGTCCTTACTGTCCAACGCAAAGCAAGAAATACCAAAGTAAGCATCATCTCTAGCATTAGGACCCTGAAGTGTTGATAGAGAGGGAGCCAAAGGGAAAGCGGCTCGAAAATATTCTTATTATTTATGGTTACTCCAAGGTTTTTCCAGAACACTTACCTGAACTCCCAACATCGAGGCAAGTCAAATTCAAAAATAGGCCTAGTATCAGGTGCGGTACCAGTGGCTCGAGCACCATGCCGATTAGCCCCATCAATAGTGTAAGAATCGTCCAACCAACTGTAGGTGCTCTTAGATAAAGGGCCTATCAAACCGAGTTCCTCGCTTTGGAGGAGCTCCAGTTTTGTTCATAAAGGAGAAGGATGGAACTTTCGGGATGTGCATCAATTACCGAGAAACTAAAAGAACCAATACCCACTTCCAAGGATCAATGACTTGTTTGACAAAACTCCAAGAATTAAGCTCCTATTCGAAGATCGTCCTTAGGTCTGGTTATCATCAGGTTAGAGTTCACAAGAAAGATATTCCAAGGACAGCTTTCAGATTCCGTTTCGGTCATCATAAATTCCTATTAATGTCGTTTGGATTAACCAGTGTCCCCAACGGTACTCATGGACCTCATCGGGTGTGCAAAGCTTATTTAGACAAAGTAGTGACTGTATTCATGAATGACTTTTAATCTACTCACGAAACGAGAAGGAGCACGAGCAACATTTAAGACTGATTCTGGAATTATCGGAGAAAGAACCACTATATGCTAAGCTTTCTAAATTTGACTTTTGGTTAGGAGAAGTGAAATCCCTCGGTCACGTGAACAATAGTAAAGGAATCCAAGTCGACCCCGCAAAGATCGAGGCTATCAGGAATTGGTCAACTCTTAGAACCCCCATAGAGATACGACAGTCCTTAAGACTTGCCACTTACTATAAGCAATTTTCTCAAAAGATCACCAGAACTCTAACAAAACTGACCCGAAAAGACATTAAGTATGATTGGAGCAAGGATCAGGAGATATCATTTCAGTTATTAAAGCACAAACTATGCAGCGCGCCTATTTTGTCCATACCTAAGAGGAACGAGAAATTTATAGATCACTATGACACTTCACACAATGGGTTGATATAGAAAGATAGGGTCATAGCTTATGCTTTATGAAAACTTAAGGTTCACTAGGTGAATAACACAACGCATGATCTAGATCTTGGAACAGTAGTCTTTACCCTTAAGACTTGAAGACATTAGTTGTACGGTAAGAAGTGTATTACACTCACGGACCCTAAGAGCCTCCAACACATCTTGAACCAGAAAGAGTCAAATATTAGGTAAAATCGTTGATAGAGCTAATAAGTGGTTGCAACAGTGAGATTCGTTATCACCTGAGGAAAACTAATGTGGTTGCAGACGCTCATAGCCGAAAGAAATGAAGTAAGCCGTTAAGAGTACCAGCCATAGTTATAACCACTCAACCAAACACTCCTTTCTTAGTTCATGAAGTTATCAAGGAGGAAAATATGAAAAATAAAGCCCTGCGCAGAATGGATGTCGATACTTCATGGGCAGAATTTGGTTACCAAAATTCGGAGGAGTGAGAAAGCTGGTCATGGATGAAGGGCATAAGACAAGATATGCTATTCATCCAGGGGCAGATAAAATGTATCACGACTTGAAAGGAATGTACTGGTGGCCAAATATGAAGGCTGACATTGCTACCTACGTCAGCTTGTGGCTAACATGTTTGAAGGTTAAAGCTGAG
This sequence comes from Centrapalus pauciflorus, assembly GCA_020465985.1. Lineage (NCBI taxonomy): Eukaryota > Viridiplantae > Streptophyta > Magnoliopsida > Asterales > Asteraceae > Centrapalus > Centrapalus pauciflorus. The sequence goes on from JAANYP010002257.1 coordinate 61,426, forward strand.
CACCAAAAACCATCAGGATTGCTAGTTCAACCAGAAATACCCCAGTGGAAGTGGGAAAACATCACCATGGATTTCATCACCAAGTTGCCAAAAACTTCTGGAGGTTATGACACTATTTGGGTGATTGTGGATCGACTTACCAAAACCGCACATTTCCTGCCAATCAAGGAGACTGATAAGATGGATAAGTTAACACGAATCTATCTTAAAGAAGTCGTCTCAAGACATGGAGTACCTGTATCAATTATATCAGACAGGGACAGCCGGTTCACATCAAGATTTTGGCAGTCATTGCAAGAAGCACTGGGTACACGCTTAGATATGAGCACAGCCTATCACCCGCAAACGGATGGTCAGAGTGAAAGGACGATTCAGACATTGGAAGACATGTTAAGGGCATGTGTCATCGATTTTGGCAAAAGTTGGGACAGGCACCTGCCATTAGTCGAGTTTTCCTATAACAACAGCTATCACTCGAGCATTAAGACCGCCCCATTCGAGGCACTCTACGGGCGAAAGTGTTGATCACCTCTTTGTTGGGCTGAAGTAGGAGATAGTCAGATCACTGGACCTGAGATCGTCCAAGAGACTACAAAAAAGATAGCCCAGATTCGTAACCGATTAAAGATCGCGCGGGATCGACGGAAGAGTTATGCAGACATTCGACGGAAGGATTTAGAATTCCAAGAGGGAGATCAAGTAATGTTGAAAGTCTTGCCTTGGAAAGGCGTAATCCGTTTTGGGAAACGGGGAAAACTCAATCCTCGTTATATCGGACCATTCAAAATCACCAAAAGAATTGGCCCGGTAGCTTACCGACTCGACTTGCCCCCAGAGCTTAGTAACGTTCATAACACCTTCCACATGTCCAATCTTAAGAAGTGTCTGGCTGATGAATCACTCGTTATACCCATGGACGAGCTGGAGTTAGACGATAAGTTGAACTTCATTGAGCAACCTGTAGAAATAATGGATCGAGAAGTCAAGAAACTCAAGCACAGTCGGATCCCAATAATAAAAGTCAGATGGAACTCTAAGCGAGGTCCTAAGTTTACATGGGAACGAGAAGATCAATTCCGAGAAAAATACCCTCATCTGTTCTTAAATACTCAAGCAGTGGAGAACACAAGCTAATTTCGGGACGAAATTCCCTTAACAGGGGGAGACTGTAACATCCGGCACTAAACCAGGTTAGCAACAAAACCCTAATCTACATTTAATAGTCAATTATAGCCTAATCAGTAGTCATTAGAAATTAATCAAGTGATTAACAAGGCTTATTAGAAAATTCAACTCAATTAGAAGCAAATTCATCGGTGCGATGAATCGGGAATTCAATTAATCCGATCAATTTACGACATGAAGGATTAATTCAACTAAGTACATAATTAAATCATGATTAGTGACACTAATCATACACTAATACAATTACTTAACCTTAATTATGCAAGACTAAAACAATTAATTAAAACAATGCATCCAAAAGTATTTATGAATTTACAAGAAAAGGGAAATACAAGAATACATTTCTAAATACTTTTATACAAAAAAAAAATAAAAATACATCAATAATAAGCCTCATAGGCCACAAGGAGGACACACAAGGACCAAAAGAATGCATTTTTTACTCAACCTTTCTACATCAAATCCTCCTATTTCCTTTCATCCAAGATTTTACAACTCTTTTCATCATTTCACCACCTTTATTAATCTATAAATAGAGGTTCAAATTCACTTCATTTCTCACACCTTGCAAAGCAAAAATCCCCTTCTTTTCTTCCTCTCAAAACCGGCCAAAGAAGTGCCCAAGAACACCAACACTTGCAACTTTGTGTTCTTCTAATATTTCAAGAGTTTTGGTGAAAAGTCTTGCAAGGATTTCAACTTCTACTCATTTTCATTCCTATAATACATCAAAGTAAGTAAATACTAGCTTATATCATCTTATATTTATGTTTATATAAGTCTTTCATAATATATATAATCACCTACAACAACAAGTTTCATAAAAACTCAAGTTTATAAGTTTCTAGTTTTTATTTTAAGTTGTTTCTTTAAATATGTTTATGAATATGTAAACACATTATAAAAGTGTTAATATTATGAAAACATGTGATATATATGTGTTTTTATTACTATTATGGCTTTTATACAAGTAGCCTTTGAATAAACAACAAGAATCATAAGTTGTTGTAAGTTTATAAACTACGGATTTTCGGCAGAAAATTTATATCGAATTTGAAAAATCATAACTAAATCATAACTCAACAAAATGAGTTGATTCTTGTCTCAAAAGTTAGATCTATGTCTTAACTATAGATCCGCAAATTTTCATGATTTATTTTGAAGTTTAAGACCTCCAGAAATTATTTGGGAAACCGAAAGTTTGACAGCTCAAAAATGGCCAACATAGCGTTTTTAAGGAGCTTTTTCACCAACCTAAACAACTCGAAAAATGGCCGTTCTTGATTCTAAAAATCCTTTGTATATAGTAGTGGAATGTCCTAGAAAACCAAAGTCTAAAACATTTTGGAGCTTGGTCAAAAACAGCCTCAAAGTAGGCCGGAAAACCTCCGAAAAAGCTGGAAAATTATATATATATATATAAACTTGACGTTTTAAGCAAATCTTATTTATAAACTTGTAATGTTGGGTGATTTAAGACATAAAAATCTATAAATATACCTATTAACATATATTAGTGATATTAAGTCCTTATTATCATTTAGGACTCGGTTAAACACTCCGGTTCCATCACCCATCAAACAACGCACATTTGCATTTTTGCGCATATTTTGTCATCGCAATTCCGGTGAGTCTTCATAGCCCCTATTTTTCACTAAATATTGGGGTGGAAATACATGCACTATTTTCATATGGACATCAAAACTGTTTATTTCTTATATGTATTACATGTGGTTCCATCAGCCCTTATATCATGAACCGTTAATTGCATTTATTTGTAAGCGTGAATATATTGTGGATAGATCTATTGGGAGTCATGTCCCCCATTCGGGTTAGCTCGGTTCGGCTAACAGCGAGTGCATATATATATTTAACACACGGTATTACGTATGGGAATACTGCACAGGGCAAACTCATTCTAATTAAGCTTCGGTTGCATGATGGTTTATGTAATACATACACGGAATTTATGATTTTATAAATTCAACTCATCTGATAATGTCCATACAACTGGTCTTTTCGCGTAAACCTATGAGCTCACCAACAGTTTTTGTTGACGTATTTTAGCATGTATTTTCAGGTAATTAAGGCACGTATGCCTCGGACGTATTTCACTTTCAAGCATCCGCATCCATGGAGTCGCATGCATATTCAAATTAACGGAGATTTAGCTGCATTATTTTGGGTATTTTAATTAAATCTATGTATTTTGCGAACTCCTTTACTCATAACAGTCTATGTAAAACATTGCTATATTTTCAAGTTTCAATGATGTATTTTAAAAAACGTCCATATAGTGGTCGTTCATTATGATTATGGTTACGCTTCCACACTCGTCACGCCTCGCTGCCAACCGGGGTAGCAGGGTGTGACAAAAGCCCAGAAGAAAAACTTGTTGTGTGACCAAATAGTTGCAACCAGCCCCACATACATATATATAAAGCGGCCATTGCATGGACAATGGTCACCCAAATTACAAGTTTACCTCACTTATAAGAGCATATGGTCACACTTTTTAACACCTACGACCACATTAGGCTTAATTTTCTGTGACCAAAGCCCACAAGAAGACTCTCATTGTGTGACCAAATGGTTGCAATTAGCCACACATACATAAAAATATAGTGGCCATTGCATGGACAATAGTCACACAAATTACAGGTTTACCTCACCTAGGACAGCATATGGTCACACTTTTTAACACCTACGGTCACATTTGACATAATTTTATGTGACCAAAGCCCACAAGAAGACACTCGTTGTATGACCAAATGGTTGCAATTAGCTACACATACTTAAAAATAAAGTGGTCATTGCATGGACAATAGTCACACAAAATACAAGTTTACCTCACTTAAGAGAGCATATGGTCACACTTTTTAACACCTATTGCTACATATGGCATAATTTATTGTGACCAAAGACCACAAGAAGACATTCGTTGTGTGACAAAAAGGTTGCAATCAGCCACACACACATAAAAATAAAGTGGCCTTTGCATGGACAATAGTCACACATAATACAAGTTTACCTCACTTAAGAGAGCATACAATCACATTTTGTCAGGATCTAAACTTAACTACCTAAGATTAACTGATTTGAATTGATCAGAGTGTAAACCAATAATCTTGTATTAAATCAAAGTCTAATTAAGAAGTTTGCGGAATAACACTTAATTGTTTTAATTAAAGCTTTTAGAACTCATAGAAAATAAACATAAATAAGTAAATCAAAATTGCTTGTATTGCTCAATCAGAATGATTACAATCGCCTCTAATCTGTTTGATTAGACGAAGAACACAAATTGTTCTTAGGGTTTTACAACCTTTGAGGCTTATGAAAACTTAAACAAAAAGCAATTACAATCTTTGAATGCGCAGAATCTTCTATATCATAGAAAAACCTATTCTATGAATTTATAATGTTTTCTGATTTGTTTCCTTGAAGGACTCTGACTTCTCTGATAGTAGATATGCTGGAATCTTCGTGTAAATATCTTTTCCTGAATATCAGCACTTTCTGTTAATGAAACTGTTGAGCAGCTTGAATCACTTAGCAGCTTGAATAGAACAGCTAGAGTAGATTTACTCTGGCAGCTTGAACTTTTACACTAGCAGCTCGAACTTCTTCAACTAACAACATGAACTTTGTACTTACATAGAAAATCTACTAACAGTTTGAGAAGTCTAACTAACAGTTTGAACTACTTAGAATATTTCCCAACAATCTCCCCCTAACTTAAATTCTTTACAAAAGACTTTAAGTTCTATACAAATAAGGAAATAAAACAAGTATACTTTTATTTACAAACCAAGGCTTTCAAAAACTTACAACTGTGCAAGTTTCTGATTGACTGCCTTCAAAAATTCTCTACTCAAATCTTCTCTATCACAATATATTCTTACTTACCTCATTTGTAGTAACATAGGCTTTGGAAGATCATAGAATTCAAAATTCAAGAACATACCAGATCCATCTGTAAATCTGATTCTGTAAGTCTTTGATTTGACAAACAGATCAACCTGTTTGATCTTCATCTCCTTTGCATTCTCTATATCTTTCCTTATAGATTCAGGATCAACAACACTCTTCAAATCTTTAATGGCTTGTTTTACTTGTGGGAGGGAAGACCTAACTTGAGTTGCAGTTCCAACATGATATATTCTTGTTAGCTCATCTCTGGTCATCTCTTGGGCCATACGCATCAAACTTTTATATTCTTCCTCATGACCAGTTTCTCTTCTTACTTCAAAATGATATCTTAAGTCAATGTTATCCATTGGCTTAGCATACCAGTAAGTAATAAGAGGTTTTGAGAAATCATGCTGGTCGAGGGACTTTTCAATCTCCATTACTTTTTGCAGCTGATGCTCAAACAGAATCTTTTTGACTTGATCAAGCTTTGCCTGTGAAATTTCATCTGATTTGGGAGTAGAAGCAACAGCTTGACCAGAAGGAGCAGCATTAGTTGCAACAGCTTGAACATTACTTATACCAGCTTGAACTTGTAACAACCCGAACTTTAACTAACGACAATTAGCAATAATAAACATGATTAACATTAATTAACAAGTTTAGATTTAATTAATATATTAAATGTAATTTTAATTACATTTATTAGCTATATATATTGATGCAAAATTAAAAGGAAAACAAAGTTAGGGGCCAAATTGTAAAATAAAATAAATACAAGTTTGTGGTCAAAATGTGAAAAATTAAACTTGTGTTAATATAAATCCCCTAAATAAGTTGTCTGCCTTCATTTTTAGTGAGAAAAACAAAAGCACATCTTCTTCCTATTTCTAAAACTCACGGTTCCTCAAGTGTTCATCACAATGGTTCAATAAAAATCAAGGATTGGAAGAGGGAATCATCAAACAAGCCTCAAGCTTCAAGTTTATATCAAGATTTTAAGGTAAAACTTATCATCTAAATATATTTCTTGTGTCATTAAGTTCCACGGCTCCTGGAGGTTTACAAACTCCAAAATTTGCTTCAAATCATCAAATTGAACATCAAATGGGTTTAAAATCAGAAAATGAATGCATGCATGTTTTAATTATGAGTTTGATTGCATCCATTAACAATTTGAAGGCTTGATTTCATGTTATAAAAAATGGAAACAGAAACTTAAAAAGGAATGCACATGCTTGTGTTTTTGTGTGTGTGTTTATATAAGCAACGATGCATGAAACCATCTTTTATTTCTGGGATATCGCTGCTGTAATAAATCAAAAGCAGAAAGGAAATTCAAGAACAGCAGTGTGATGTGTGTATATATATGTGTGATGTGCGGGTTATATATGCAAACAGAATCAGAAACAGTTATCAATCTTGTTCCTTTTCTTTTTCTTGATGTTTCTCGGATGTGTGTGTACCGAAATCAGATGCAGAAACAGCACCCTTTTTGCTATTTTGTGTAAGTATGTCCAGCAAACAACAACCCTTTTCATGATCAATTCCTTTCTTTTCTTCTTTAAGTATGCGTGGGCTGTGAGTATAAAAATAGAAAAGTGAAATAGTCTTTTCTTTCATAAATATAGCATATGTGTGTGTCGAATGTAAGCTGTCCAAATAGAAAATCCAGCAGCCTTTTTCCATATAAATACATATGTGCAGTGTGTGCAATGTGTGCCAGCGAAAGCAGAAACAAAATTAGCCTTTCTTTTCCTTGTTTTCTTGTTTTCTCGGAGGGGGCTGTCAAAAATATGTGTGTATGTGCAGTGTGTGAGACTGAAACAACAATAGGAATAGCCTTTATCACTCTTTTATTCACAAAAGAAAGTAAATGACAGCAATCCTTTTTCTATCACTGATTTCGGATATATGTAGGGCTGTCAAAACAGAATTTTAACAGCTCATGTCTTTTCCTTTTATGAATACAAGTTAAAGGTTGTGTGTGATCAAAAGTCACAGCAGCCCTTTTAATTATAATCTGATATATGCAGAATCAGGGACAGCACCCAATGTATAAACAAGTGAGCAGCATTTTTATTGTAAAACAGAGAAGTATATATGTATATATGTATATATGTGTGTGTCGAAAACCTGTCCAAACAAGTAGCAACCAATAGAGTTCCATTTCCTTAATTGTTTATAGAAGCATGAAACCTCCTTTAAAGTCCCTGTTTTACTGCTGAAAATGAATTGAAAACAGTACATAGGAGCTGTTAAATAGATATAGAATCAGTTATGTATATGTACATAAGGCTACGTTGTCTAGAAGCAGGCCAAAGAATGGCCTTAACCTTCGGCCTGACCCTTATTTGTTTATATATTATTAGTTCATCATTTGAGTGCTTAAATTGTTTTTCATTCATCTAATATTGACTGCTTTATAACCTGAAAACAAAAGAAATAAATAAGTGTGTGATCACACTTTACATTGATGCATAATAATTATAAGTATTGTACTTTGGTGTGTGTTTAATTAGTAATGTAGCAGCATGTAGAAAGTGATAATATGCATGTGTATCTTACATTTAAAAAAAAATAGAAAGAGTAGTATGTAAATGTGCAGGTACAACAACAACCTTAGTTTAATATGCACACATAAGTATTCAAGAAACATAGAATGCATAAGTGTGTGATCACATAATGAACTTTTAACAACAATACATGCCTAAATAATATTGTTTCTTCTAAATGAGAACCTCATAAAGTTATGGTATATTGACTATTTATGAAGCATACTTATGTGAGAATTATGAGCAATTCAATAAGCCTATTGTAAGACATAAAAGCACATAAGGTCATTAAATCATGTCAATTTAAGTCATAAGTTTAATTGAGAATTCAACAAAGTCTGAGATAACACGAAAAGTCAATAAATGTATAAGTCTATACATAAGTTTCAGAAAGTCAAAGAATGCAACAGAAATACACAAATGCGTTAAGTGATGTCATGAAAGCTTATGTAAATTGATTTGTCATACAATTAACAGGTTCAGCTAAATCTGAACCATGTTGTAAAGTCAAAGTCCGTAAAGCCAAGCCAGAAAAGTCAAGTTAAAGCATTTAAAGCCAAGATCAGTTAATAAAGTCAAGCCAAAGTCAGAGAAGCAAGTCAAAGCCAAAGTCAGAGCCAAAGTCATTAAAGTCAAAGATAAAGTCTGTAAAGTCAATTGATAAATCCTGAGATAACTCAGGTGGTGGATTCAATCCGCTTGCGAAAGTCAAAGTCAACAGTCGTGCTATAAAACTAGTAACTGTGAGTTATAGATATAACTGTATACATGCTTGTCTTCCTGTGAGACATATTGTTGTTCTAGCTTTATTTGAAAGTCTATATGCTCAGCTAGAATGTGACCCGTGCACACCTTGGTACGGTGATGCCCTGTGGATCATGATAGCTTTTAATATAACATCATGCACATTTGTCTTTACAGTCTGAATTAGTCTTGGATATATTATTGTTGCTATCTTGATTCATTACTTTGAATGCCAATTGCCTTGATATCAATACTTTCATATGCTTCCGTATAATTCAAGTCTGAGAAAGTCCATATCAGTCTGTGATTAAGTCTACTCCGATGTTTACCCATGTTGTCTTACTGGTAGCTAGCCCAGTATGTGGTTGGCCCCCACAATTAAAAGCGTGTGTGTGGGATTAAACATCATCCGATCTTAAGTCCTATGTCTCACAATGTCTGGCTGATTGCGGCAGTCATGTCAAAATCGCGCTTAAAGTCAAAGTCAGAGCTTAAAGTCAAAGTCAAGTCTCCGCTTAAAAATTGTCATGGCATGTTAACTGTTAAATCTATAATCTCACTAAGCCCCGCTTATAGTTGTTGTTGAATTTTTTTTTACAGGAAAGTTCAAAGGAAAAAGTCCAGCTGAACCAAGTCCTTAGGATCTGTGCGCCCGAATTTGAAGTCACTAGACCACTACTTCAACTAAAATTGGTATCGAATGAATTGATTATGGTGGTGGTTTGGGTAGAAGCAGTGACATGCATTGTGGTTATGTACTAGATTAGTGTCCTTGTGCCCTTTATAGTTTACTTTTAAACTTATTGTAAAATAATCCTAATTTCTGTAATGACTTAATTCCGCATTTTATTAATTTTATCTTAGTTGTGATTGATGTTGTATTGCTCCTTGGGACCTAGTCATTCAGGACTGCCCCGTAAGGGACGGTTTTGACAGGATGGTATCAGAGCAATAGTTTGAGTGAATCAAGTATTATGAAAGTAATACTTGATCTCAAACTTAAGCAATACATATAGTGTCAATCATGCTAGGTGGCTTGAACTGAGATAGGACGTACAGACTGTTAGGATGGGAAAAAGGGTACATAGTCACTAAGTCTATATACTGAAAGTCACTTGAATTTTTATATTTCAGTAAGGATGTCTGGACAAGGAGGAATTCCTGATAATGTCACGCCTCAGCAATTGTTTGAGATAATACAACAACTGTTAGCACAACAAAATGAACAACAAGTCAAACTAATCCAAGAACAGTTTCAGGCTCGTGATGAGGCTGAAGCAAAGCGTAAGGCTGATAAAAAGAACAAAAGAAAGGATAAGCAAATCCATAATGATAAGTCTGATTCTGATAACTCCAATGAAAATGTCCACACTGAAAAACCAAAAGGCTGCCGATTCAAAGACTTTAAGTCTAGTGGTGCCTTGACATTTGAGGGTACTGTAGACCCTATCCAGGCATTGGACTGGATTTGTCACACAGAAGAGATTTTCAATATCTCTGAGTGTTCAGATTCACAAAGAGTCAAGTATGCTACTGCTCTGTTTGTCGGAGCTGCCCGCGCATGGTGACACAGAGGAGTATCTACGAGTATCTACGGAGAGGACGTCATCCAAACACTTGAATGGGAGCAATTCCTCGACATGTTCAATGCTAAGTATTGTCCCGCGGATCAGCAAGATAGAATGGAAGTTCAATTGATGCAACTGACTCAAGGCGACAAGACGGTCGATGAATACGAGCACGAATTCTCGCGATTGTGTGGCTATTCATCTTATCAAGTAGCCACAGAAGAAAGAAAGATGAATCGTTTTCGTAGAGGATTGAACCCAAAGTATCGACATCTGATGAGTGGTAACAAATACAAGACGTACTTAGAGATGGTGGAAGCAGCCAGACAAATTGAAAGCGAATATCTAGAGTATGGTGAACAACTAAGCGCAACTCAGATCAATCCTACATGTCCGTCTCCGCCTAAGAAGCAACGATTTAGCAGATTCTTCAAGACAGGAAAGACTCAGTCTCAACAAACTCATCAGTATAACTCTCCTCAGAAGGCCAAGTCTTACGCGATTCAATCAGAACAACGAGTGTGCAAAAGGTGTAGGAAATCACATGTTGGATTATGTAATCCAATTGATGTGATATGCTATGTTTGCAGCAAAATTGGTCATAGTAGCGAGGAATGCCCAACGAAGGGTCTTGGTTGTTCCACGTGTGGAAAACCGGGACACTTTAATTATCAATGTCCAATGAGAAGCAACAGTCAATCCCTGTCGTATGCCGGAGGTTCAACAATGAAGAGCACTGCTGCAACTCCATCAGCCAAAACCCGTGCCTATCGTATCACAGCCGAAGAAACAGAGGAAATGCCAAATGCAGCCATGAGTACGTTTGTTAAATTCAAATAACAGTATTTTATCGTTTGATTCAACTACAAAATGTTCTTTCATCTCTACAACATTTTCATGTGAATTAACCCCGTCACTTGCATAGTTTCGTGCTATCCTTGATATTGAGACAACTACCAATAACGATGTTTTCAATCTCGACCTCATTCCGATTCCATAGAAACATTTTAAAAATAGGATCGCTAAGGAGATCAGAAGAAAAATTTTCTATTCATAATTTAAATCGACTTATGATTTCAAAATAAGTCTTGAGTTCGACTGTACAACTTTGTCATCGATAGTGTATATGCGGATGACATATAAGTTGTATCAGTTGATGCTATAACATTAATGTGTTTTCAGATAAGAAATTCTACCTATAAGCGATATAAGTATCAGTGCTTGAATCATGTATGATTCAAAAGCTTAAAGGAAACCCAAAATAAAAATTTTAAGCACAAGCATCTTCATAAAGCCTAGTAATCTGAATGATTACAACGTGTCTCATAATGAGGCAGAGGTGGAAGTTGATGATCCAATGGAAATAAATGAGAAGATGGTCAATGTAACAGATTGTCAAACACCCAATGTTAGCTTGAATTGAAATCAAATATGTCAGAGATACAAAGCTAGAGTAAATTGAGAAATAAAGCGAAAATTCTATAAGAATTAAGCAATTGGTCTTGAATGACCAATGAAAGTCAATTATAAGTCTATACTCATGTATATATGGAATTCGTATTCCATTATCTTGTCAATGAAAGTCTTGGCTGAAGAAAATAAAGTAACCCTGGACTCAGAGATTACAAATAAAAAGTCATCACAAGTCATGATAATTGTCAGCGCAAACCAAAAAGTCTGTTAAGCGATTGATGATAATAACATCATCAATGAGTGAAAATGTTCAAAAATACAAATATGAGATTTAAAAAAAGCCACAACTGGCTCAAGAACAAAAGAAAGAGATATAACCTGTCTTAATATAATACTAAATTGATATCCGAATTAAATGAAGTCATATGGAATCTCGAAGTGTGAGTCAATACAGAATAGTATAAACGATAAGAAGAAATCCTAAAATTCTTATATGGATTGCATAAGTCAACAGTTAAATTGTTGATATTGAGAAATTAGTAAATATAATGGTTAGAAAAGCCAAAGAGGCAAATGAAATACAGATGGTGCTCATTCAATAACCACCAGATCGTTTATGTCAGATTATGGGAATTCATAACTACTTTGTAATTCCTAAATTACTTTATCTGAACATAGACAACTTCGGGGACGAAGTTATGCGTGGTGGAGCCCATTCTGTAACAACCCGAACTTTAACTAACGACAATTAGCAATAATAAACATGATTAACATTAATTAACAAGTTTAGAGTTAATTAATATATTAAATGTAATTTTAATTACATTTATTAGCTATATATATTGATGCTAAATTAAAAGGAAAACAAAGTTAGGGGCCAAATTGTAAAATAAAATAAATACAAGTTTGTGGTCAAAATGTGAAAAATTAAACTTGTGTTAATATAAATCCCCTAAATAAGTTGTCTGCCTTCATTTTTAGTGAGAAAAACAAAAGCACATCTTCTTCCTATTTCTAAAACTCACGGTTCCTCAAGTGTTCATCACAATGGTTCAATAAAAATCAAGGATTGGAAGAGGGAATCATCAAACAAGCCTCAAGCTTCAAGTTTATATCAAGATTTTAAGGTAAAACTTATCATCTAAATATATTTCTTGTGTCATTAAGTTCCACGGCTCCTGGAGGTTTACAAACTCCAAAATTTGCTTCAAATCATCAAATTGAACATCAATGGGTTTAAAATAAAAAAATGAATGCATGCATGCATAATTATGAGATTTGATTGCATCCATTGAAGGCTTGATTTCATGTTATTAAAAAATGGAAACAGAAACTTAAAAAGGAATGCACATGCTTGTGTTTTTGTGTGTGTGTTTATATAAGCAACGATGCATGAAACCATCTTTTATTTCTGGGATATCGCTGCTGTAATAAATCAAAAGCAGAAAGGAAATTCAAGAACAGCAGTGTGATGTGTGTATATATATATGTGTGATGTGCGGGTTATATATGCAAACAGAATCAGAAACAGTTATCAATCTTGTTCCTTTTCTTTTTCTTGATGTTTCTCGGATGTGTGTGTACCGAAATCAGATGCAGAAACAGCACCCTTTTTGCTATTTTGTGTAAGTATGTCCAGCAAACAACAACCCTTTTCATGATCAATTCCTTTCTTTTCTTCTTTAAGTATGCGTGGGCTGTGAGTATAAAAATAGAAAAGTGAAATAGTCTTTTCTTTCATAAATATAGCATATGTGTGTGTCGAATGTAAGCTGTCCAAATAGAAAATCCAGCAGCCTTTTTCCATATAAATACATATGTGCAGTGTGTGCAATGTGTGCCAGCGAAAGCAGAAACAAAATTAGCCTTTCTTTTCCTTGTTTTCTTGTTTTCTCGGAGGGGGCTGTCAAAAATATGTGTGTATGTGCAGTGTGTGAGACTGAAACAACAATAGGAATAGCCTTTATCACTCTTTTATTCACAAAATAAAGTAAATGACAGCAATCCTTTTTCTATCACTGATTTCGGATATATGTAGGGCTGTCAAAACAGAATTTTAACAGCTCATGTCTTTTCCTTTTATGAATACAAGTTAAAGGTTGTGTGTGATCAAAAGTCACAGCAGCCCTTTTAATTATAATCTGATATATGCAGAATCAGGGACAGCACCCAATATATAAACAAGTGAGCAGCATTTTTATTGTAAAACAGAGAAGTATATATGTATATATGTATATATGTGTGTGTCGAAAACCTGTCCAAACAAGTAGCAACCAATAGAGTTCCATTTCCTTAATTGTTTCTAGCCTATAAAGTGTGTGTGTGCTGTGAAAAGCAACCGAAAACAGGGACAGGGACAGCAATAAATATTAGTGCAGCAGCCTTCTTTCCTTTTTATGTTAATAAAGTGTGTGTGCAGTCTTGTTTGTGCAGTCATAATAGAAGCATGAAACCTCCTTTAAAGTCCCTGTTTTACTGCTGAAAATGAATTGAAAACAGTACATAGGAGCTGTTAAATAGATATAGAATCAGTTATGTATATGTACATAATGCTACGTTGTCTAGAAGCAGGCCAAAGAATGGCCTTAACATTCGGCCTGACCCTTATTTGTTTATATATTATTAGTTCATCATTTGAGTGCTTAAATTGTTTTTCATTCATCTAATATTGACTGCTTTATAACCTGAAAACAAAAGAAATAAATAAGTGTGTGATCACACTTTACATTGATGCATAATAATTATAAGTATTGTACTTTGGTGTGTGTTTAATTAGTAATGTAGCAGCATGTAGAAAGTGATAATATGCATGTGTATCTTACATTAAAAAAAATAGAAAGAGTAGTATGTAAATGTGCAGGTACAACAACAACCTTAGTTTAATATGCACACATAAGTATTCAAGAAACATAGAATGCATAAGTGTGTGATCACATAATGAACTTTTAACAACAATACATGCCTAAATAATATTGTTTCTTCTAAATGAGAACCTCATAAAGTTATGGTATATTGACTATTTATGAAGCATACTTATGTGAGAATTATGAGCAATTCAATAAGCCTATTGTAAGACATAAAAGCACATAAGGTCATTAAATCATGTCAATTTAAGTCATAAGTTTAATTGAGAATTCAACAAAGTCTGAGATAACACGAAAAGTCAATAAATGTATAAGTCTATACATAAGTTTCAGAAAGTCAAAGAATGCAACAGAAATACACAAATGCGTTAAGTGATGTCATGAAAGCTTATGTAAATTGATTTGTCATACAATTAACAGGTTCAGCTAAATCTGAACCATGTTGTAAAGTCAAAGTCCGTAAAGCCAAGCCAGAAAAGTCAAGTTAAAGCATTTAAAGCCAAGATCAGTTAATAAAGTCAAGCCAAAGTCAGAGAAGCAAGTCAAAGCCAAAGTCAGAGCCAAAGTCATTAAAGTCAAAGATAAAGTCTGTAAAGTCAATTGCTAAATCCTGAGATAACTCAGGTGGTGGATTCAATCCGCTTGCAAAAGTCAAAGTCAACAGTCGTGCTATAAAACCAGTAACTGTGAGTTATAGATATAACTGTATACATGCTTGTCTTCCTGTGAGACATATTGTTGTTCTAGCTTTATTTGAAAGTCTATATGCTCAGCTAGAATGTG
Source organism: Centrapalus pauciflorus (assembly GCA_020465985.1). Classification (NCBI taxonomy): domain Eukaryota; kingdom Viridiplantae; phylum Streptophyta; class Magnoliopsida; order Asterales; family Asteraceae; genus Centrapalus; species Centrapalus pauciflorus. The sequence continues at coordinate 76,450 of JAANYP010002257.1, forward strand.
ACCTGTGCACACCTTGGTACGGTGATGCCCTGTGGATCATGATAGCTTTTAATATATCATCATGCACATTTGTCTTTACAGTCTGAATTAGTCTTGGATATATTATTGTTGCTATCTTGATTCATTACTTTGAATGCCAATTGCCTTGATATCAATACTTTCATATGCTTCCGTATAATTCAAGTCTGAGAAAGTCCATGTCAGTTTGTGATTAAGTCCACTCCGATGTTTACCCATGTTGTCTTACTGGTAGCTAGCCCAGTATGTGGTTGGCCCCCACAATTAAAAGCGTGTGTGTGGGATTAAACATCATCCGATCTTAAGTCCTATGTCTCACAATGTCTGGCTGATTGCGGCAGTCATGTCAAAATCGCGCTTAAAGTCAAAGTCAGAGCTTAAAGTCAAAGTCAAGTCTCCGCTTAAAAATTGTCATGGCATGTTAACTGTTAAATCTATAATCTCACTAAGCCCCGCTTATAGTTGTTGTTGAATTTTTTTTTACAGGAAAGTTCAAAGGAAAAAGTCCAGCTGAACCAAGTCCTTAGGATCTGTGCGCCCGAATTTGAAGTCACTAGACCACTACTTCAACTAAAATTGGTATCGAATGAATTGATTATGGTGGTGGTTTGGGTAGAAGCAGTGACATGCATTGTGGTTATGTACTAGATTAGTGTCCTTGTGCCCTTTATAGTTTACTTTTAAACTTATTGTAAAATAATCCTAATTTCTGTAATGACTTAATTCCGCATTTTATTAATTTTATCTTAGTTGTGATTGATGTTGTATTGCTCCTTGGGACCTAGTCATTCAGGACTGCCCCGTAAGGGACGGTTTTGACAGAACTGGTTCTTGTGAACTTTCTACTTCTTGGGAGACTTTGGCTACCTTACGTTTTTCCATTTCCTTGTCATAGATATCTTGCAGCCTTTCTGTGCTCATGGACTGAGCCATTTTCTTTGGGATACCGGCTGAAAAGGCAAAATTTATCAGAAATCTTCTATGCTCAGCCTTTAAAAGCCCTGTTGGCATCTTCCTCTTCCTTTCACCTTGTTTGACCACAAACCCTCTTAGGTAATCACCTAAGGTTTCATCATCTTGCATTGGAGCATGGGTTTGCCGGTCTAGGGCCTGATCTTGTTCTTCTGCTATCTTTCTGGCAATCTCAGCATCAAAGGCAATTTGGGCTTCTCTAGTAGAAAATTTGTGCTTTGGAGACTCAATAAGAATACCCTTGCCCTTATCTTTTGTAGCAGAAGATGTAGCTTGGACTGAACTGCTGGGAGCCTGAAATCCTTCTTTGGTCACCACACCAGTTGCTCTTGTAGAAGCAGCTTGAGTTTCTAGGCTAACAACTTGAGAAGCTGTTGGGACTGCTAGCCTAGAATCTTGGACTGTTGGAGCTGCTTGGACTGATTGAGGGATCTCCAGATTCTCCCCCTTTTTGGAAGCATTGTTTTGGTCAGGAGGACCTATAACCTTTGCCAATTGGGTTCGAATCAACTGCTCTAACTTAATGATCTTATTCCCACAGAGGGTAAACCCTTTATGGAGATAATTCCATTCTTTGATTTTGAGCCACTGCTGTCTGCCTGAGTGCAATGATTTGTGCCCCCTGTGCAGCAATGATGAACTGATGATATTCCAACATAGCTACAACAGGTTGCAACTTAGTATCCGTTAATAACATGAGTTGCAGACTAGCCTCAAGATCAGCAATCGAATGTGGTGCTTGTGATATATCACTGGCAGGTATACTAGAAGTAGAAACCTCTGGGACCCTCTGTTCTTGGTACTGGGGACTTCCAGATGGTGCTTGCACACCTTCTGTTGCCATGGGCGTGGTCTTAATGATGTTGGCACTGACGCACTGTCGTGTGCCACTTGTGCAGTAGCAACAGTAGTGTCAGCCACAGAACCCATATGGACAATCTCTGAGGAGATGTCCACCTCCTGATTGAGGTTGGGAGTGTCCTCAAAGGGGTCCCTTTGGATATTCTGTGTAGAAGTGTCCTCCTGCACAGGGTTGTTTGGCTCTTGTACGAGGGCTGAGGAGGAAGGAGCTCCTGGACCTCTTTTCCTTTTGTATAGTATGAGTGGGGATGTGGGCTTAACAATAGGCACAGAAGGCATTTGAGTATCATGAGGAGTGGGTTGGGGTCCTGGGGGTGAAGCAGTAGTGTTAGGCTGAGCCTGCTCAGGACCTTCTCCTCTGTTTCTTTGAAGGATGCCCAACATTGCAGAAGGCAATGGGACATCTACATTCAAAAATTTGGCCCTTGGCTTTAGAAGCCTTTTAATAGAAGATAGTGAGTGCCTATGGGAAACATGTATCCTCTTATGTATATGAAAATTTGTACAACTCTTTGTGATTATTTCTGCTAAGAATCTAGGATACATCAAAAATTTCCCATTCTTTAGAGAATGATGCCTTAACATCCCCTGGAAAATCATATTTGAAAAATTGAACGGTTGGCCTGTTGAAAAGCACACTAAGGCAATGGCAATGTTTGATGAAAATTCTGACCAACCAGTTCTTTTAGGGCTAATACACTATTGAATGATATGCACAAGATATTTCCATTTAGGTAAAAAGTGTGCTTTAAAGAAAGTAAAAGAATCAGCAGGACCCCTATATCCAATGTTAAAAAGACCAGTATGTAAAGCATTAAGGGATAGGTCTATTATACCTGAGGCATCTTGAAGATGCAAATGTTGTTTGATGGATTCCTCAGAGACTGTGATAGTATTGCCATCGATTTTGGATGTCAAAGAGGAGATTCCATTGATGGTTTTTAAAGAAGCATGGTTCCAGAACTGCTCAATATGTGAGATGTATATGGTGGGGTTGATATTGAGGGCATGATGGATATGGGAACTTCGAAGGAAGTCCATAATGTCATGGAACGGTTCAAGATCAGCGTGTTTTAGAGAGTAGGGTAAACAGTTGTGTTCTTTGACGAACTCCATTGATAAACGAAAAATTTAGGGTTTCAGTGATGTGGTGGGAATTGTTTCAGAGAATCAAGAAGGATTCAGGAAGATATTTTGCAACTGGTAGTTACAATAAAACGAAACTGGAACCTTTAAAGGTTTTGAAAAAATATCTAAACCCGCGCACACACTTATGGAAATGACCAGATTACCCTGCACACTTTGACAGATCAAGTGAAACAACTAACAGTCCGAGAAAATGAACTAGCAGCTTGAGAAAATACTCAAGCTGTTAGTTGAAAATTAGCCGACTGTGAATGAAACAGTGACTCCCCCTTAATCAAGCATATATTTGAAGAAGAACAAATTAATCCATATTAACCATACCAATATTTGATACTAGGAAGGTGAATCTTCCTACATCAAATGGTTTTGTAAATAGATCAGATAACTGATCATCAGTATGAATTTTGGTAACTTGGATTAATCTCTTCTCATTGCAGTCCCTTATAAAATGAAATCTAATTTCTATATGCTTGGTTTTGGGAAATTTCACTGGATTTTGTACAATGCTAATTGTACTTGAATTGTCAATATAAATGGGAGTGGATAAGAAATTCATACCATAGTCTCTCAGTTGATTTTGAATCCACATCACTTGGGAGCAGCAACTTGCAGCTGCTACATATTCTGCTTCAGTAGATGAAGTGGAGAAAGTTGTTTGCTTTTTGCACTGCCAAGAGACCAGTCTTGTTCCCAAGTATTGACATCCACCAGTTGTGGATTTTCTGTCAATGTTGCATCCTCCATAATCACTGTCAGAATAGGCGGTTAATTCAAGAGGAGAGTCTTTAGGATACCAGAAGCCTAAATGTGGTTGGCCTTTGAGATATCTAAAGATTCTCTTAACAGCAACCAGATGGGAATCCTTTGGTGAACATTGAAACCTTGCACAAACACAAAAAACAAACATAATATCATGTCTAGAAGATGTTACATACATAAGTGATCCTATAAGAGATCTTTATAGATGAATGTCCACATCTATTCCATCTTTGTCTGTATGAAGCTGCTTGTGAGGATCCATAGGAGTGCTTGCAGCTTTGGTGTCTTTGTACCCAAACTTTTCCAGTATGTCTTTAACATACTTTGATTGACTTATGAAGAGGCCTGTGGGCTTCTGCTTGACCTGCAATCCTAGAAAGAAGGTGAGTTCTCCCATTGAACTCATTTGAAACTTTTTATGCATCAAAGCTTCAAATTCTTTACACAGACTATCATTGGTGGATCCAAAAATAATATCATCAACATATATTTGGACCAGCAGAATCTCTGATTTGATGGACTTTGTGAACAGGGTTTTGTTCAGAGTACATCTCTTGAATCCATTTTGAAGCAAGTATGATGACAAAGTATCATACCATGCTCTGGGGGCTTGATGAAGAGCATAGAGAGCTTTGTCTAATTTGTAGACTCTGTCTGGATATTTGTAGTCCTCAAAACCAGGAGGCTGACACACATATACCTCTTCTTTAATTGTGCCATACAGAAAAGCAGACTTCACATCCATCTGATACACTTTAAAGCCTTTGAAGCTTGCATAGGCTAAAAACAGTCTGATAGCTTCAATTCTTGCCACTGGAGCAAAGACATCATCATAGTCTATGCCTTCTTCTTGAGTGTACCCTTGTGCTACTAGTCTTGCTTTGTTCTTAATGACTATCCCTCTCTCATCCTTCTTGTTTCTGAACACCCATCTTGTACCAATGACCCTTTTTCCCTTTGGAAGATCAACAAGGGTCCATACATTCTGAATCTTGAATTGTAGTAGCTCTTCCTGCATTGCCTCAATCCAGGATGAATCTTTTAAAGCCTCTGATTCCTTTTTAGGTTCTAGCTGAGACATGAAACAGGCATGTTCAAATGCAGCTAGACTAAATTCAGGAACTGGTGGTTCAAGAGCAGCAGCCTCCTTGTGAACCATTGTTCTTGTTTGCACAGGAGTACGTGGATCACCCATTAGTTGATTGAGAGGATGATATTTGTGAACCCTGAGTGTAGGCTCCCTATCTGTCTGGAAAGAGGATTCAAGATTAGTATCATCTCCATCAGGACCAGATGATGGTTCAGCTTCAGGAACAGCTTGACTTGAATCTGGGACTGTTTCCCTTTGTGTTGGAGCTGTCTGCTTAGGACTTGGGAGTTGCACTTCATTGTCTGGATTTGAATCATGTTGAGCATTCAGAACCCCTGGAGGGTCACAAGACAGAAGTGGTATGATTGTGTACTCATCCCAATTATTTGAATCTGCAGCAATTTGAAACTTTGGGTCAACAGCTTGAGCTTTTGTGCTACCAGTATCAGAATTTGGGTTGACAGCTTCAATCCTGTTTACATCAGATTCTGTAGTATACTCAACAAAGCTCAGAGAATTTGTTAGTGAATCTAAATCAAACAACCAATCAGGACCAATGCCTTTGACATTTGCAGTATTTTCATTGAATTCAACATTGGCACTTTCTTCAATAGATTTAGACACACTGTTATGTACTCTATAGGCTTTGCTTTGATTTGAGTATCCTACAAAGAAACCTTCTTCAGCCTTACTTTCAAACTTACCTAAGTGAGTCTTAGTGTGAAGAATGGTACATGGACAACCAATAGATTTGAAAAAGGCTATTAGGGGTAGTCTATTATGGAATAACTCATATGGAGTTTTCCCTTGTGATTGAACAACCTGAACCCTATTTAGAACATAACAGGCTGTATTGACTGCTTCTGCCCAAAAGGTCATTGGCAGTTTTGAATCAGCTAACATGGTTCTAGTAGCCTCAATTAATGTTCTATTCTTTCTTTCAGCTACACCATTTTGCTGTGGTGTTCTTGGTGCACTATTTAGCCTAGCAATACCTTTGGACTCACAAAAACTATTTAGAATATGATTTTTAAACTCAGTTCCATTGTCTGATCTTATCACCTTGACTTTTGAGTTGGATTGGTTTTCTATCTTAAGAATAAATGACTTAACTAGCTCAACAGTTTCATCTTCAGACCTAAGAAAGTAAACCCAAGTAAATCTGGTGAAATCATCAACAATGACTAAACAGTAAGCCCTTTTATTCAAACTCAAAACAGATGTTGGACCAAATAGATCCATATGAATCAGATGAAGAGCAAATGAGATTGAATTTACTTCTTTGGCCTTATGAGATGTTTTGTGTTGCTTGCCTTTAAGACATGCTACATAATGATCATCACATATGAACTTCTTTTGTGGTAAACCTCTTACCAGGTTCTGTTTGACTAAAACATTCATGGAGTTGAAGTTCATGTGACACATTCTTCTGTGCCAAAGAGCAGACTCATTGAATGATGCTTTGGATATTAAACAACTTAATGTACTGGATTTAGATAAAAGTTCTGTGTCCAAACAGTATACATTGTCCTTTCTTGGTGTTCTTAGTAAAACAAGATTTTCAGGAATTTTAAAATCTTTGGAAAGGACAATGCACTAAGAATCTGTAAACAAAACAATATTTTGTTTGTCACAGATTTGAGACACACTCAATAAGTTATACTTAAGCTGTTCAACATACAAAACATCATTGAAAATCATGTTGCCTGCATTAACAGTGCCTTTACCTGTAACCTTACCTCCTTTGGAGTTGCCTCCAAATGCAACAAATCCTCCTTCAAAGCCTTTGAAATTTGACAAGCACTCAGAATTGCCTGTCATGTGTCTAGAGCATCCACTGTCCAAATGCCATCTTGTTTTATGAGGTGACGTGTGGTTGCCCTGCACAAATAAAATCTTAGTTAGTAGTGGAGTAAACCCAAACCAAGTTGGTTTTGGGTTGTCCTTGTGCATTAACATAACTTAACACTGTCTTTGATTTCTTATACTTAGTGAGATCCACTGATGGATTTTGTGGAGAGTATTTAGTTATCACATGAGGTATCCAGGTATTTTGTCCATCCTTTTCAATAATAGTCTCAGCTGATTCATTACCAGTCCCAACTTTGAGCTTAACAGTCTGAACTGAGTCTGCAGTGCTAACAGCTTGAGACTTTGCACTAGCAGTCTCAACTTTAGACTTGGCAGTTTCAACATTTGTATCAACAGGTTCACCTGAGTTTTTCCCTTTAACACATCATATTTGTTTAAACTTTAATTTTGGTTTAGCTAAAACTTGTTTTTGGTGTGTGGATTGTTTCTTATTGGCTTTTGAGAACCTGTGATCAATTGTTTTCTTTTGAACTGAAGCAGTAGGAGGTTTGGCCTTTGAATTTTTTGAATTTTGAGAGTTTGTCTTTTGATGGATTACAGTCTGTTTTGCAACAGATGTTTTATAAAAACAATCTCTGGCCAAGTGATTCTTTCTGCCACAATGAAAACATTTTTTGACTATTTGAATTGGAGAACCAGTTTTATTGGACAATTTCTGGTTCTTGTTCCTCTGATTTCCCCTTACCTGCTGTTGTTTGGGAAACTTTTGGACACCATGCTTTTGGCATGTGCAGACTGGAACATTTTTACCCTTTTTATTATTCTTTGAAGAAGATGCAGTGTTACAGTTAGAAGGTACAGAAACCTGTGGAGCAGCATCGCACACACTCATCTTCTCCTTTCCTTTCTTATTGGGGACTTGGATTTCTATAGGTGCACTCATTGTTTTGTGTTCTTTCTCAACTGCTGTGCACTCACAGTCTCTATTTTGAATCTGATCTTCTTTAGATTCAGGACTGTTATCAAGGACAGGATCTACAGTAGTCATATGAATTCATTGTATCTAGTCTGAGTGAATCTTAGATTAGTTGTTCATCTGTTGTTTCTATCATCTCTATTTGAACCATCCCGCAGTTCAAACCTGTTTGTAATTAACACTTGTTAATATATGCATACAAACTTTGAGAAAAAGTGTGTTTCACTTTTAAATAGGTGTGTTCACCCCCCCCCCCCCCCCCCTTCTACAGGTTATTAGAACATACTTGGGAAAGCTGTTGGTACCTACAACAGGTATTAGAGCAGTTCAGAGTGTGTGTTAACTCTTGATCTCTTTTATCTTCCCATTTCCCACCATGGACAACTGTGCTAGAAACTCATCTTCATACTATGACAATAGGTCTATGGCAAGACCCCCAAAGTTCAATCATCAGAACTTCTCTAGTTGGAAGTGCAGAATGATGCTCTACTTAGAGAATTCGGATTTACATCTACCAAAGATAGTGATGGAAGTTCCATATGTTCCTACATTTGTCACTACTATCATTCCTGCTGCTGAAGGTGCTGTTCCTAAGGTCAAGACCATTGAGAAAGCAAAAGCTCAATGGACTGATGAAGACAAAAACTGGTTTCCCTTGATGCAAAAACCAGGAACAACCTTGTCATTTCATTACCTGATGATGTGTCCAAACAGGTTGAGCAAATGAAAACAGCCAAAGAAATGTGGGATACTTTGTGTACTGTCTATGACGGTCCCACCATCACATTGGATAACAGGATAAGCACTCTTGTTAGACAATATGAACTGTTCTTTGCAAAACCCAAGGAGAGTTTCACTCAAACCTACACCAGGTTCACTGCATTTATAAATGATCTCAAAGCTGTTGGGGTCATTGAGGACAGCCTAACCCTGGTAAACAAGTTCTTGTACATACTGCCTCAGGAATGGTACTATTTTTCTACTATTCTTAGAATCTCAGGCACTATCAGAGGCATGGATCTAGTTAACCTCTATGGATCCTTGCTAAATGATGACCAATCAAGGCAACAAAAAAGAAATGCCTTGGAAATGTCCAAGAAAGGTGCAGCCTTAGTGGCTAGTGTGAGACAACCTGTAAATCAGATGTGTGATGTATTCACAAAAGCTGATCAACAGCATGATGATGAATTGGAAGTGATGTCAGAAGAAGAAGATGATAGTGAAGATCTTACTGAACTTGATCGATGATGAGCAAATGATTGTTATGCTTGTCAGAAAATTCAATAAGAAAAGATTTGGTGGAAATATGCTTCAAAGGAAATCAGCTGCTACCAAAAAGAAGGCATTTGATAAATCAAAGGCTGAATGATTTAAATGTGGCAAAATAGGTCATATAGCTGCTAACTGTGTGTCTAAAGCTGTTGGCTCATCCTCCAAACCTTACATGACAAACAAGGATGATGGCTACAGGGTTAAGTACCTTATGGTCATGGCCAAGTTAAAAAAGTTGGAAGACTCTATGGCTTCCAACAAACAGAATGGACTAATGGCAGAAACATGTGACTAGGAAGTCTCTGATTCATCATCTGATGAAGAATACAACAACTGTCTAGTAGCCAACACTGATGCCCCTTCAACAAGTAACTTCAAACAAGATCTGGCTGAAGCTGAAGCTCTAAGCGCCGTGGAGAACTGGAATCCTACAATGATGTATAAGGTACAAAACCTTAGAGATTACATCTCTGAGAAAAAATATAAAATGGTTGATTACTTTCTTATGGATTTAAAAGCTGCCATTGAGAAACATGATGCTTTAAAATCTAAATTCTCTAAGCTAAAAACTGATCTTTAAATAAAATCTAATGAACTGAATAATTTTCATAAGTTGAAAACTGAACTTGATGAAGTAAAACACATCAATACTATATTATTAAAGGAAAAGAGAGAAACAGATTTAAAGCACTCCAAGATTCAAAAGATTGTTGACTCTTGGTGCCATTCAGCTAAAAGAGTCAGTCGATGTATCAATGAGCAAATCCCTGCTCAAATCCAAGTTTACCTTGGAGGAGATCTTGATACAGCAGCTTCAATTATTGAAATCGATAATCTGGAAACAAATTTGTCCTCTCTTGGTAAGCTTCCAAATACATTCATTCAAAATGTAAATGGAAAGCTGATTTCAACAAACAGGTTTGTCAGTCCTCAAAACACTAACACTTTATGTGAAAAGGTTGCAAAGACTGATGATGGAATGTGTTCTCCATCAAATGAGCCTGTTAAGTGCCCAACCAGTTCACCTAAACAATAAAATGGAAAACAAGTTAAGACCGCAACTTTGGAAACTAAACCTGTCAACCAGACAGGTTCTAATGTTAAAGTTGATGGTAAGAAACCTGTTCCTCCATTCAATGCTGAATATTTTGAGAAGAAATTTGCAAAAGGAAAGCAGTCTGCATCCAACAGGAGTAATCCTCATGCTGGAAGCAAATCTGTTGTGGTTTCAAATAAGTTTTTAAATCATAATGGAAAACTGGTTATAAATGAAAGAAAATCGTTTGTTAAAACCAAAAGTGATAATCATACTGCCTTGAGTAAGCAAAGATCATCACAACTCAGTAAAGGCAAAGGTAAATCCATTGTTCAAACTGAGAAAACTGAAAATAAGTTTTTCAAGCCTATAGAAGGTCAAAAGACAGTTAAATTACCAATATTTGATCTATATCCTCCCAAAAAGAGGAAATAGGATACAGGAAAAGCAGTTGTTGTTGAACCTTCTACCAAACCTGTTGGATTGTCTAAAACAAGTGAAACATTTGCAAAACCTGTTGACCAGTCCAACAGAGACAAACCACAATGTGTGTCTAGTAATTCTTCTTTCAAGAAATCCAAAAAGAGAAAATGTTATAAGTGTGGAAAGAAGACTCACATGGCCAAGGATTATCCTGAAACTGAGAATATAAGGCCTGTTAACAGTGTTAGCTGCGACATTGCAAAAACCAGCAGTGTTGGAAGTAACTGTGTCATTGAGGAGAGTATCTCAGCTGATACAATCCAAACAGGAAATTGCAGTGTTGATTTTAGTGGTCCATCAACAAATGTTGATGAAGAATGAGAACTCATAACTATTTTGCAATGTCACTCTGCAGGTTAAAGATCGAAGCCAGGTTCGGTACTTGGACAGTGGCTGCTCTGGCCACATGACAGGTTGCAAAGATTTGCTCAGTGATCCTAAGCCTCAAAAAGGCCCAAAGGTCACATTTGGTGACAATGTTCAGGGATCCCATATAAGGATATGGAACCCTCCACGCTGCAGCTGCAATCTACAACAGAGCAACCTATGTCTCTGGGCTAAAACATAACCTTGTAAGCATTAGCCAACTGTGTGATGTTGGTTATAAGGTTAATTTTGATGATCACCTAGGGTACATATTGGATTCTAAAGGCAAAGTTGTGATGTGTACACAAAGAAAGAAAGGGGTATATGTTGTAGATATGAAATCTGTTGGCCAAATAACCTAAACCTGTTTCAACTCAAGAAGCAATCCAGACCTCAACTGGTTGTGGCACAAAAGGCTATCACACCTGAACTTCAAGAATATTAACAAACTCTATAAGAAAGAGTTAGTAACATGTTTGCCTTCTATAACTTATGCTAAGGATAAACTCTGCACAGCTTGTGAGAAGGGTAAGCAAAGAAAAACATCTTTTAAATCTAAACATAATTTCTCTATTAATACACCTCTCTTCTTAATCCACATGGACTTGTTTGGACCTTTTAGTGTCTCAAGTCTAGGAGGTAGAAGATACACCTTAGTAATGGTTGATGAGTTCTCCAGGTACACTTGGGTGATCTTCCTAAAAACCAAAGGAAAGGCTGCCAGAATTATTAGGTTTATCAAGAAGATGGAAGTTTCTGAACTCTGCCCAAGTCAAGCAGCTTAAAAGTGATCATGGTACTGAATTAAAAAATAGTACTCTTGAGGACTTCTATGAAGAAATATGGAATCTCTCAAAACATTCCAGCTGTAAGAACTTCACAACAAAATGGATCTGCTGAAAGGAAAAACAGAACTGTCATAGAAGCTGCTCAGACAATGTTGTGTGCATTAGGTTTGCCTTCATCATTTTGGGCTGAAGCTGCCAACACTGCCTGCTTCACTCAAAACAGATCCTTAGTGGTGAAAAGGTTCAATAAGACTCCCTATGAATTACTAAAAGGGAGAAAGCCTAATATAAGCTATTTCCATGTGTTTGGATGCCCTTGTTTCATCTTGAACCAAAGGGATCAACTGGCCAAATTTGAACCCAAAGCTGATGAAGGAGGGTTTGTTGGATACTTAGCAATTTTTAAAGCATTCAGAGTATACAACTCCAAAAGAAAGGTGATAGATGAATCTATCAATGTCACCTTTGAAGAGTCTGCAAATCCTTCTACCAAAGCTATTCCTGAATCAGTTTCAGGAGATTTCATCTTTGATGATCATATGCATTCTAATGCTGAAGAAAAGGACACAAAAGCACCCGCATCACCCAGAGTGGAACCTGTTAACCACAACGGACATGATGATTAAATGGGTACACCATGTGTGAATATGTGTACTGATATAGGTAATGCAACATGCCCAGAACCAATCAATGCTGATTTTCCTGAATACTCTGCTGATGTGTTCAACAACAATGGTCCATCCTCAACAAGTGAACAGGCTCAATATGTCAGTGCGTCTGAAAATCTTGAGAGCTGTTCTGTAAGACCTGATGAGAATGAAACTGATACAAAGGAATCTTCATTGAAACATGATCCTAAGTGGATCAGGTTTCACTCAAATGATCAAATCATTGGTGTGATTAACAAAGGTGTACAGACAAGATGGGATAGTCTTGGAAACTTTTGTATGTTTTCAAGTTTTGTGTCCCTAATGGAGCCAAAGAAGGTAGATGATGCACTAAAAGATGCCAATTGGATCACTGCCATGCAAGAAGAGCTTAATCACTTTGAGAGAAACAAACTATGGTAGCTGATCCCCATGCCTAAAGGAAAGAAAATTATTGGCACCAAATGGGTTTTCAGAAATAAAATGGATGAGCAAGGTCATGTTACTAGAAATAAGGCAAGGCTTGTTGCTCAAGGGTATAGACAATAAGTAGGTATTGATTATGATGAAACATTTGCTACAATGGCCAGGCTAGAGGCAATTCGTTTGTTTCTAGCTTATGCTGCTCACAAGAGCATGAAGGTATTTCAAATGTATGTTAAGAGTGCATTTTTGAATGGTAAGCTGCAAGAAGAAGTATATGTCAAGTAGCCACCAGGTTTTGAAAATGAAACTCATCCAAGCTTTGTTTATGAGTTGGACAAACTACTCGATGGACTAAAACACGCTCCAAGAGCATGGTATGACACTCTTACTAATTTCCTTATGAGCAATGGATATTCCAGAGGTAAAGTGGATACTACATTGTTCATGAAGAAAGTGAAAACTGACATAATTCTTGTTCAAATATATGTGGATGACATTATATTTGGGTCTACTAATGAACAACTATGCAAGAATTTTTCAATGCTCATGAAATCTATGTATGAAATGAGCATGATGGGTGAACTAACTTTCTTTTTAGGATTACAGGTTAAACAAACCTCTAATGAAATTTTCATTAACCAAAGAAAGTACACATTAGATTTCTTGAAAAAGTTTAAATTTGATCAATATTCTCCCATCAAAACCCCAATGGCAACCAATGTAAAGTTGGATGTTGATACATGTGGCAAAGCTGTTTCAGTTTCAGCTTACAAAGGTATGATTGGGAGCTTGTTATACTAAACTGCTAGTAGACCAGATATAATGTTTGCTACCTGTCTTTGTGCTAGGTTTCAAGCTAATGCAAAGGAATCTCATCTAGCTACTGTAAATAGAATTTTCAGATACTTAAATGGTACACCAGGTTAGGGTCTTTGTTACCCCAAAGACTCAGGCCTTTAACTAATTGGCTATTCACATTCTGATTTTGCAGGTTGCCGACTAGATAGAAAGAGCACAATAGGTGAATGTCAACTTCTTGGTAGAAAGTTGATCAGTTGGTGTAGCAAGAAGCAGGATTCTGTTTCTACTTCTATAGCTGAAGCTGAATATATTGTTGTTGGAAGCTGCTGTGGGCGGAATCTGTAGATGCAGCATCAGCTTGAAGATTATGGCCTTGTATATAGGAAAATTCCTATACTGTGTGACATTACAAGTGCCATAGCCATCTCCAACAATCCTGTATTCCACTATAGAACAAAGCATATTAAGGTCAGACATCACTTCATAAGAAATCACATCCAAAAAGGTAATGTGGAGGTAACTTTTGTTCCCACTGAAGAACAACTTGCAGATATTTTCACCAAACCCTTGATGAAAATAGGTTTAATTCCCTTGTGTGCAAGCTGGGAATATTAAATAGAAGTGACTAAGATGTTCCAAGATTACTTAATCAAATCTGATAGAATTTTACAAAACAACTTTGAAAGAACAGGTTTCATCTAATTTACACTTAGCCAATTTTTTAAAAATTTACAGGTTTTGACAAAATAAGTTTTCTCTCAAACCTGTTCTGTTGTTTAAACCTAAAACCTGCTCACTCTGTATTTTATCATACAAGGCAAAGCCTTGTAATATGTTCAGCTACTGAGTAGGTTTCACACTGAAACCTGTTCTCATGTAACTGCACAGGTTTGAACAGACAGGTTATAGAATGATAAGTTTTTGATGAAATATTTTCATCACAGGTTTAAACAACAGCCTTGAACATCATCTTTTAATTAACATTACTTCACATTTAAGTTACTTAAATTATTTATTTATTTATCTTAATTACCTGCGGATAATGTGTGTTACGTGTGTTAGAGGAGAAAAAGGTCAAGTTGGTCTGACAAACGTGCTGATGTGCTAAACCGTTCCGTTTTCCGTTAGTAACATTTCAAATCAACTGCCCAAAGAATTTCTCTCTCCTACTCTCTCACATTCAAATCCTATAAATACTTGTATCACCGTTTCATCTTCTTCTTCCATACCGCATATATACCCTCTAGAAAACCCTATAAGACTTAGTGTCTAAAACTTGTGCATCCTCTCCTACTCTCAAAATGGCCTCACAGAACAACCTTTTTGTTCCTGTCTTCCTTGGTGATGATGTCGAAAAATATCCCTCAGTCACCAACATGTTAACCATCAAACCAACCAACTACGTTGCAAACTTAACCATCCCCAAGAATTACATTGGAAAAGATTATTAACAAATGGTGGAGTTCCTGCAAACCCTTCCCCTTAACTATGCTATGACAACCACTCCTAGTGTTATGTACCAGGAGATGGTGTATGAGTTTTCGTACACCTGCTCCTACGACCCTGCTACCAAACCCATAAAAGGGAACCATTCTCAACACTTCCAAACTGTTGAGATCACTGCAGCTCTTCTTCAAGAAGTACTACATCTCCCAGTTGTTGACAAATATGACAAACCTCAGCTGGAGAATAATCAAATAGGGAATCTGTTATGCTGCTGTGATGTTTCAGAATGAAGAGTGGGTGCCACTCTATTCAGAAAGGAGCTAGCACCAACTTACAGCTTTCTATTCACCTCAGTGGTGATGAGCCTGAGCTGCAAATTTGGTTCTTTTGATCAGCTTAGCAGGGATGAATTTCAAGTAGCTCTACAATTTGTAGATGGGACCACTCTCAACATGGCCAAATGGATATTTTTCCAATCTGAGGTCCTTTGTGGAGCAAGAACAGCGTTCCCCTGCTGTTAGATACCCCAGAATTCTGAGCCTGGTCTTCAAACATGTTTGTGGTGAGCATCTTTATAACTCACAACCTTACTTGACTACTATGGTGTTTCTAGTTATTGGAAACAGAGTATTTTACACCCCAGTTCCTGCTGATGAACCTCCTCTAGCAACACCAATGAGGAGGTTACCTGGTTTAGTGGAAGGACCTTCTCCCTAGGACGTGAATCCAACTCCAGCTCTCGCTAGAAACTCCAAATCACGGTCTAAAAATGCAAAATGTGCCTTAAAGACAAGTCAATCTGGGCCTGTCACCAAGGTGGCTGAGACAGAAAAGTCTGCCCCCTTCACCTCAGTGGCTGAGGGGGAGCAGACTGGTCACCCAGGTTCATCTGTTGAACCTGAAGCCTTCGTGGCTAGCGCCTCTGTGGCCACTGAGACTATGGAACGTGTTCAACCACCTGTTTCTAGCCCAGTCTCCTCACTAGTTCAAACACAACATCCCACTTCTCCATCCTATCCGAACATGTACTCCAGGAAAAGGAGAAAATCCTTAGCCAGAAAGAAGACCTACACCACTCAAACAAGCCCCGATGACCCTTCTCAAAAAGAGTCAGTTGAAAAAGAGGCAACACCTGCTGCACCTCCTTCTCCGGTTTTGGGAGAAGGAGCATCCTTTAAGGAGCATGTCCTTCAGGTTCCTCACAAAAGGAACCAGTTGTACAAATGGAGTTAGCCACATCAACTATCCCTGCCTCTCAACAGGTTGGGAATATTGAAAGACAGAAGCACTCTCCTCTCCATACTGAGCCCACACAGTCCCCCTCTCATATTTCTCCATCACATCTTGAGTCTACCCAAGGTGCCAAACCTACTGGTACAAGCCAACTAGCAGTTCAGCCTTCCTCTTCTGCTCCTCATGATGCAGCTATTCCATCCCCAACAGCTGCTGAAGGACCAATCTCCCAAGCTGATGACCCTCAGGGTATAGAACACCCCTTCGGTGAAGCTACTCCCTAAGTGTAAATTCCATCATCAGCTTTCACCACTGATGATGGTGAAATGCACATCCCCTCTCCCCATAAATAGGTGCCTCAAAACCAATGCAGTACTGAGGGAACCACCAATGTTCTTGATGAAGGTGTTACAATTCCAATAACATCTGAAAAGAAAACATCCCCCACAGCCTCACCTAATGAAGAATTTTCAGCCACTGCTGAAGGTTTTCTTGAAACTTCCAAGCTGGGTCATTTGACTAATGCCCAGGCAATGGAACTTCTTTCAAATGTTCCCCTACCATCTCCTAATGATCCTCATACTCCTCAATCATCATCCTCACACTCTTCAACATCCACCCAATTAAAATAATCCACCCATACTCCTCCATCCCCCAAAGATCTTTCTTCGAAGGAACAACTTTCTGTGCTGTCCAACAAAGTTATCTCTTCGGAAACGTCAATGACTACCCTTCCATCTACCATTGCAGACTCCGTAGCCCAAAGGATTTCTTGATGCGTTCAAGTCATCCTTTCCAACCCCTGCTCCCCAGCCTGATTATTCCTCACAGCTGCTTGCACTCAATGCACAGCTGCAACAACTCTCATCATCACTTTCCTCTATTCTCTATCACCAACAGGACTCTGTGTCCAACCTGACAGCTGTTTCCCAACAACTGTCAGGTATTACTGAAACTTGCTCTACCATACTGCCCTCCACATTAGCCTATCTAAATTCCTTTGTGGTATCACTGTCAAACTCTATGCCAACAGTATTTGATGATATGCAAGAGTTCCTTGACCTAACTCTTGCACAGCTTCAAAGTTTGGTGTTCACTGACACTGACAGGGCTGCAATTTCCCAGTTATCAACCTTTGTAAATTCTCATTCTTCTTCCCTTGAAACCAGTCTTACCGAATTAGCAGAGGTGAAGGACAACTTGGCTTTCTTAGTGCACAACCTGGTTGGTTCAAAACCTGTTACCAAAACTGCTGCAGCCAAACCTGTTGGATCCGTTCCTTTAGGCAGAGCTGATGTTGAAGGCTTTGTGCCATCTCCTTCAAAGGGGGAGAAATCTTCCTCGAAGACATAGTCTAAGGGGGAGAAATCTTCATCTCCCTCAAAGGAGAAATCAACCTCAGTTGGCAAAGGAGCAAGTCGTTTGCAAACTGGTGCTGCAGGTACTTCCACAGCTACTAAGTCTACTCAAGTTAGATCTCCAAGCCCTGCACCATCTAAGGGGGATAATCTATTCCTGGGGACAGGCTAAGCAAAAGAAGACAGTTGATCTTGGAAGCATCTGAGGAAGAAGAAGAGGAAGCTGAATTAGCCCTATCCAAAGCAGCAAAAGGAAAAGGGAAAGCTACTGTGGACACTGATGCTTAGAGGGCCCTTCAACTCTTATATGAAAAAGCTCAAGCCAAAGACATGGGTCTTCCACTGGACACTTATTATCAGTGGAAACAAAAACATGTTGAGATCTTTGAAAGGAAGAAGAAGGAGGCAGCTTCTGTCAAAGCTGCTCAAGCCTATGCTGACAAGGAGGCTAGAAAAATGTAAATGCCTTCCTTGGATGTTTAAAGGAAGCTGATGGAAGCTGCTAATGAGTCAGTCAGTGGCAGAGAGGGTGAAATAGAGCAAGGTTCAAAGGTCTAAGTGACCAAGACAAAGCTTGTATCCTCATTAGCAAATGCTCAATTCTACTTTGATAACATGGCAAGGAAAAAGTTCTTCGATTTAGCGGACAGAAGACTTGCCAAGGAAACAATTATCAAAACTGTTACCATATCAAGAAAAAATAAACAGTGGAGGCTTCAAATCCCAAGGCTTGGTGCATATTGCCCTGAACTGGAAGCTTATGAATCCACTAATGTTGCAAATATGGGATACAGAGAGTGGGTAGAACTAGCAGTTGCCCTGAGCAGATCAAAATCTAAAAATGTCGAAACTCTCAGGGCGTATGTTAAAAACTTGATGGAGAAGGTAAGAGATCAAGGCTTGATCTCAGAATATTTGATCAAGGGTACCTCACAAGTGGAACCTAAGATCAAGCCTAGAAAACAAAAGAGCGATACAGAGCCTGAGGAGCTGGTCATGATGATTGAGCAGAGCCTCTACGCTGTTGAGATCAAAGGAGTTGATCACAGCTTGCCTGAAGGAGTTGAACCTGAAGAAGGTAAGTTCATTGAAGAGCCTGAAGTAGGGGTATTCTTTGTGGATCCTCTAACTAAAAGAATGTGTTTTCAGAGAGCTTTAGATCTTCACAAAGCTGATCTCAAACAAATCATACCTTTTAGACTTTCTAATGATTTTGAAAAGCATGTCAGATGGAGAGTCATTATATGGGATCAGCTTAAAGCCTTCTATAGAAAAGGAGAACTTGAGAGCCCAAATTTCATGTTCCTCATAAGTGAGTTAGAAGACATTGAGGCCAACATAGAACGGGCTCAGAAGAAAGCTGAAGATCAGCAACAAGGTCCATCTACTGGTGATGAGTAGATGAAGAATGGAAGTTGTCCATCAGTTGGACAGGCTCACCATTATTTGCTCCCAACTTCAATAGTCCAAATGTGTTGTACATAAGTTCTACTTTATTACATTTGTTGTAATATATTCCAGTACATTAGTTGTACCTGTATAAACATAATATGTTTTAATAAATATCAGTATGTATAAACTGATCTTTTTCTTTACTTCAGCGTTGTATTTTTCATCTTTACAACTGTAATGTAAACATATATATAGTGATCATTGATAGAATCAGCTTAGACTGTAAATTGCAAATAGGGGGACCTTGTTAGGCACAAAGAGGCCTCAATCAAACATGTTCTATATCATAAGGGGAGATTTTCAATCAAACTTGTTTGACACACTTAAAGGAAAATCTATGGCTGTTCTAATGCCTTATTGAATCCAGATAAGTGATTTGCAATATAAGCTCAAAGCTATTTACAATGTTACAATCTTTGTAACCAGGAAGATTGCGTAATCTGTCCTAAAACTATTGGACAGGTTTGGAATAAACTGTCTACACTGTTCATAACTGTTAGACAGCTTTGACCCAAGTTAAGTGTTTTGTTCTTTGTGAACAGGTCTTACACTTTATGGAATTTTTTTACATGTCATCATGTAAAGTCATGGACAAAAAGATCAGTTTACAAGTGGAAAATCAGAAGATGCTTTCACTGCCTAAGCTGTTCTGATACATGAAGACAAAGAGGATATTTGAAATGGGTGAAACACCATTTTTTATATCAAAATGGCTATACATGAAGAGGAAAGGATTAAAGTTGACATTCCTTTTTAAGCTAAAGTAGCTCATGCAATAGAGACAAAAAGGAAAAGACAAAGATTCTGCAACAAAGGGACAAGTTCTGTTTTGTCAGAATGTGCTGAAAAGTTAACTTGTCTTTTTGTAAAGGCACTCCACTATCTCTGCATCCAATGAGGAAGTTTCACTGGGATTCTCTGAGTGAGTATAAAAGGAAGCTTCTAAGGAATGACAAATAACCAAGAGATAGATACTCACAAGCTTAGAACGTGCAAAAAGAATTGTGTGTTCATGCATGCAAGTTCTGCCTTTCAACGAAGAATAGAATAGTGATAGTGTGGATAAGTTGTGCTACTTCTAAGTTGTCTGTCTGTGTCTTGTAAAACAGTGAGTGCATCTTAGTGAGTGAATTCTTGGAATTTTTTTCCCCATCTGCTTGCTAAATTCTTTGGGTGTAAGCTAATGACCCAGCTGTAAACTTGATTTTTTTCCATCTGGTTGTATTAGTCTCGGAGTGTTTTAAGTTTGCTTCACAATGCTGGATTTCTTCTGCTTGAGTAATGTGAACCAACTCCGGAAAACTTTCTAAGTCCTGAACATCCCTCCATACTGCTGAGAAAATTTTCTAAGCACTGCTGAGTCGAACTTTAAAATCTCAGAGTCTTGCCTGTATGTGCCATGTGCTTGCTAAGTGCTTACTGTGTGTATGTCTGATTCTATTAAGTCAACTCTATGATTTGGATTATTTCTGTTTGTTGTTAGGTTGCGTATATTAAATTAATCTGTGTGTGATATTCATGCTTCACGACTTGTAATATCTTGTCTGTGTTATAATTGGTGGCAAAGCATTGGATATGATTCGGGGTATTTCTCATGCTTCTATTTGTTATTTGTTTGTTCGATCTCTATGTTTTTGGTTGCTTAAGTGCATGAAATTGCTCATCAATTCTCGGACTAGTGGATTATTGCTAGAGTTCAGTTAGTCTTGGAGTGGTTAAGTTCAGCTTATGCTTGACTGTATTGGATTATTTCAGCATAAATTATGTGAACCGACTCTGAAAATTTTCATGGGATTGGGATGTGATTGCTAAGTGTTTTTCAAAGTTTTGAAGTGTTTTTGTTTAAGGTACGCTTGAATGTCTCGATTATTTTTATACAATCTATGCTTCAAGTCTCGTAGCATATGTACTGTGCTTTAATTGTTTTGCAAGTGGTAAATGTGTTGTGTTGGACCCCGAGTCTAATTAGTTGTCGGTGTGGTCCAAAAAGGGGGGGTCAAAGGCAAGATAATTGCTAAGTGTGAAAGAATAGTCGATCTTAAACAAAACAAGTTGATTCTATCTAGTTCCTTATCTAATGACTTAGTATCTATACTTTTATCCACTGATCTGGTATCTAATATATTGTTAATCTTACAGGATTCAATGGCCAATACATCAACCAAACACTCGAATACCACCCACCGACCAAATATACCATTCTACATGTTGGTTGCCTTTCAAGGAAAACAACTGGAAATGGGATACAACGTACTTCAAAATGAAAACCGGTGCCATTCTTATGGAAGAAATTCTTAAAGGCCACCCTTTGTACCCTATTCTATGTGAATCCTATCCAGTACCTAACGTTTACCAACAACAATTCTGGCACCATTTGGCATTTCATGGCGAAGCAAACCAAGATTACTTACCAGTGTTATTGATGGAAGTATTGTCAAATTCAATCTTTAAACATTCCGATAAATTTATTGAAATTCCCTGCCAAAAAACTCACGGCATGACAGACAGAATTGGGATGAATATGTAGATATAGTTGAGCTTCGGTACAACGTTCTGACTCTCGGTTACAACAGGACTTCAAACTCTCTCTATTCCAACCAAAAGGCCTTCAAGGACACTGGTACTTCATGTTTAATATCATCAATAAGTGTCTGATGGGAATGTAAGGTCTACGACTGCAAGATCTATCTAGACGCGGATCCGTGAACGAGTGCGGAATCCTCGTTGACGGTTAGACGGACAACTCTCAACCAACGGAACACGGAGACTATTAGACGCTGAACGAACGACACACGAACGATCCTACGAACTAATTCTCTCCGAAACGGCACTCACCTAGCTGATAAACTCGAGATCGCCTCTTGCTTAATTCCTCACGAATTCTGCAAAAAGTCCCTTAATGATTCGAGTCTATCCCTAATTATAGACCCTGATTCGAGTCTGATGTGGGCCAAACTCGAATCTGGCCCAAGGCCCATTCGAGTCTGTCCATATTGACATCCTCGAATCTAGCCCATTCGAATCTAAGGTCTCATTCGAATCTATCACAGATTCGAATGTGTTCCCTTAAGCAATTCGAATCTAGCCAAAACACTTAAACTCTTAAGTGATGAAACTTATGTTTTACTTATGCTTGAGTTAATCTTTGACCTTTATGTTTGAACTTCTTGTAATATGTTACATCAAGTTCAAACACACAATCAATAACAGACAAACACATATAAACATATATATCAAAACACTTGTTAATACTCAGAATATTACTTAAACCATAATGCAGATCGATTAGACTGCTATCGTCACACAGGGTGTACCAACAGACTCCCCCTTGACGATAGCTTCTAATTATTTACATTATATCAATTTTAAGTACTAGAGCTATATATACTACTACCTGCATATAATCCAGCATCTATACAAACTTTAACTACCTTTTGGAACTTCCTGGCTTCAGATCTCCATGGTTCAGTAAAGAAGATAGGCTGATCATGAAGCTTCTTCAGGTCGTCCTTTGATAGGTTTATCAAATGCAGTGGATCATATACCTTCAAAATGACCTGCTCGTCTTGATCCTCCATGATGGCTTCAGCAGTGTCAATCTCGAGGTACCACCATTTCATGTTGCTCAAAACGTTCTGTGGCATCGATTTCATTGGTACTTTCTTTAGACACCTCACAGGTTTGTATACCATCCTGGCCCATGGCCTACCTGTATGAGGATCTATTCTCGACTGATCCTCGACCCTCTTTCCGGTCCTTGGCTTGAGTCGCTCGAACTTTCCTGATCTTCCTTCTTTCCTTATAATTCTTGCCACGACTTCAGCGTACTGGTCTTCACCTATATTAATTAACTCTTTCCATGCAAGCTCCTTTACTTCAATCTTGGGCAATGATTTAAATGCTTTTAGTGTTCGCCTCAAGTATTGTAGTCCAACTCTTCTTTTCAAGATAAATAGCTGCAGTTCTTTGTCAAAGAACCAGCTTATAACGCCTCCTGAGAAGCTTCCAGCACCTGGAACTCTCATTTTCTTCTTCATCTTCAAACGATCTTTCTTTTCCTCTTTCTCGGCCTAGATGGCTCCTTCTCGGCCTCTTCAAGTTCTTTGTCCTCGACTGAGGCTACCTTGATATAGTCAACGTCAATTACATTATGATTTTGTCCTTCATATAGTTCCGTGACAGGTTGTGAATTGATAATAACCTCATTGACATGATCGTCTTCATCATCCAACACTTCATCGTCTGATTTCCAGTCCACAACCTCCTCTGGAATAAATTCTCCTTCTTCTAACTCTTCTTCTTCATCGTCAAAATCCATAAGCTCTTCCTCTATGTCCTTCAGTGCATCAATCATGTCACTGTCCAGAACCCTCGAGGAACCTGCTTCTTTTCCAGATCCTCCTACTTCTCCTTCTGTACTTGGCTCCCCCTGAATTTGTGTAGCTTGAGCTGCAGGAAAATCTACAGACTCAATCTCTTTATTCGCACCGGGATCATCGCCTTCATTATCATCATCTCTTCTCTGCACCTCCTGATCCTTACAACTAGTCTCCCCCTGAGTTTGTAGATTTTTCATAAGTTGCTCTAGGAGGGACCTCATTGCTCGGATTTCTGAAGATTGATCAGCTACGAAAGATTTTAGCTCCGTGTTTTCGTCTCTGACACTTTCCACAATCTTTCTCAACTCTGCATTCTCCTTATCAAGATTTGAGTTATGCTCCTGGAGTTCACCTACAGCTTTTGTAAGAGTTATTATTTGAACGTGCTGAAAGTCAACACGACTCTTGAGTTGCATGAATCGTTGATTTTCGGTATATGCAGCTGACGTAGAAGGAATGGACTGAATGGGAGATGGGATGAAAAGTGATGGAATGTATGGTTCATGCTACTGAGGTGGCGGTGATGGTGGAGCTGTGACTTGTGGTTGGGTTTGAGTTTGAGGCTGAGGTTGTGCATCGGACTCTGATGAAGTCCCCTGCATGAACCTGTGACGTTTGGCCCGTTGCCTTGTCACTAGTTGAGCAACTTCCTCTTCTTCAAAATCCGAATCTTCAGATTCCCTTTCTTCTCTCCTCACTACTAACCTAGCGCCATAGGTTCCGATGTGAATATTGGGATCTACAGCCACTGATTCAGGAGCTTCAGCCTCCTGCCCATCCATATCATCTGATTCTGATGCTGATGATGTCAAGCCTTCATCAACCCTTTCTGCCTCATACTCATCCACATCTCTAAGAACATCTTCTGCTCCTTCTGGTGGACTGAGCAGCTCCCCCACTAATGCTGCGGCCACGTCCTCGTTCGCATGGGGTCCTGATGCCCATATCTCTTCTAGAGTTTGCGCAATTTTTTCAGAATCAGGAACTGCACTTGAAGGCCCTGCTTCCTGTGCTTGGGGCTGCTCGCTTGTAGAAGGCCTTGATGCCTGGATTGGACTCATTGCTGGTCTCTGAAGGCGTCTTTGAACTCTTGGCTGTTGTTGTTGTTGACGTTGTTGCTGTTGTTGTTGTTGCGGAAACTCAACGACCCCTGCCCAGTTGGCATCTTCCGGGGCTTGAAAATCCCTATCCACAATAGCTCCGAACAATGGACGAGCAACAGGAACAGCCAATCTTCCTCGGTGTGAGGAACAATCAGCGAAAATCCTTTTGTCCATAACATTCACGCTTAAAGAGTCATCTGATTGTGGCAAATTTGGCAAAAAGTGCCTTATCAACATCATGACAAATCTTGGATATAGCAGAAACCTTTCCGTGTCTGGAGCTGTAATCTGATGGACGAACTCCGAGAAAAACATTTGAGAGAAGCTGAACTTCCAATTATACACCAGTGCAATAACCCCCGATTGGATCTTTGACACGATGTAGTCAAATCCAGCCTTCTTTGGCGCAAAACAAACCATGAACACATGCACCAAAAATCTCCACTGCCCTATCAGGCCACTTTTCATATACGATGACTTCGTAACGTCCAAAGTATAGCCCATCCTCAGAAACGCGGTCTGCCTAATACTTAACGGGAAGTCAATAGGCCCGTCCTCCTGTTCTCGAGAACCCAACTGTAGAACTTGGCGCAACATATCTGCTGAGAAGACTAGAGGATGGCCAGCGATTCTGGTTCTTATAACTGTCGGTGTGACAGTACAATCAACTTGTAAATGATCATAGAACTGGCGTACATACGAAATTACAATTGGAATGTTATGAAACAAAGCATAGCTAATCCTAGATTCAGCTAGGAAATCCAAAACTTGGCGAAAACCCTGCGCCTCAGGGATATTATTGTCTGGATTAAGGACCATATTATGCTTAGGGACAAAAGCGCGAACTGCCATATCTGCACAATAAATAACACTGTTAGACTCATTAAGAATCAATAAACTTGTTTAAATTCAAATTTGTTTTATTTTGTACCTTTTTAAATACAAAATCTAACACAATTAAATTTCCACAAGTTTAATAAAATTTAAATTAAACAAAATAAATAAAGTACAGATTCGAAAGTAACAGATTCGAAGTGTCCATATTTGAATGTAATGGACAGATTCGAAGAGTCCCTATTCGAGTCTAATGGACAGATTCGAATATCATGGTCATCTCGAATCTAATGATAGATTCGAGAAACCCATGAACAGATTCGAAGGTCCAGGAACAGACTAGAAACCCCGTCGGTCCTTCTTTCACCAAAAATCCAAGATTTTAACCGTTTTGAACTTAGTGATTCACATACATTAGTTCAACTAGGTTCTAATCATTGATTTATGCTTTTAATTTGATCTTTTATAGGTCCAAACTTGGTAATTTAGCAAAAACTCTATTTCGACCTATAAAACTTCAAAATTTGACGATTTGGTCTAAAATTGTGCATCAAACTACACAAATCTTGTACAATCTGGTTGATTATACCTAGATGTATCTGTAGAATCAAAACACCAAGTAAGAGACTCGACAAAATGTCGTTTAGGAGAAATACGATAGATTCGAGAATAGAATCGAGATCGCCGCAGTAGACTCGAGTGTATAGATTCGAAAACAGTAAGGTCTTAAATGACTTCACTGTTGACCTATTTATACCACCAACCCTCGATTCTAAACATAGACTCGAATCTACTGACAGATTTGAATTACTCCTTATTCGAGTCTGTCTTAGATTCGAAACCACCAACACTTAGAAAAATTTCGAAAATTTTGAAATAATTTCAACTTTTCCAATTTTTTTCTACGGTATTGTGTAACCAGATAAACTATGCCAATTCTTTTACCCTAAGCTCAAGATAGTTCACGCATTGTTTATTTTATCCAACTTTGAATGCACCCTCAGTAACTTTTGACCTTTTACCTAAGTAAAAATGAAACTAAACTACAATAAAATAAACTAAGGTAAAAATAAAAATAAAATAAAATAAAATAAAATAAAATAAAATTTTGACTAAAAAATTTAATCTAGACTTAAGAAAAATTTACAATCTAAGCTAAATTCTTTACAACATATTTTTGATGAGTATAGTCTAAGAAAGGTTCAATCAGATAGCGATGTCTGATACTAACTTTCAGTACTTAAACTTTCACACTTAGGAATTTTTTATTCCTTTGATTGTTTGTTGTGACATACCTATTTAGCCGATTGTTGGTATTTTACCCCGTTAAACATTCTACATTTCGGAATATCCCTTGGCCTTTTTATTTATCAGGAAATTATCTTACGTGACTCAGACATAGACATACTTGTATGATCAAGGCACACAGATAAAGAATCTAACTTGTTGGTATTTGCAAACTTTCTTTAAAAGACAAACATCGGACACAGGTCTGTATTTTCATACAACAAAGTGTCTTAGTTCGCCTTAAGGTTTTCTTTTAAAGTTAGCAGATAGCGGTGACAGGTCTGTACTGACGTACAACAAAGCGACATGTCTGCTAACCCGAATCTAAACAGAGACAACAGGTCTACTTACGTACAACAGAGTTGCATGTTTTCGACTCTCAGTTTACATGATATTTCTATTCTTTCCATTTTTCAGATGTATTTGATTGCCAACATCCCAAAAGTTGCATACCTCATTTAGACTCAATGTTTGATTCTTGTACATAAAAATAAGACATTGTCATATATCTAATAGGACACGCTGACTATTTCAGAATATTTTATTAGCCTTGAGATTCCCTATATGTATTATGCCTACCAACACATCAAACTAAGTAAAGTATAACACTTAGGATTTAGTTGCATTATGTGTGAAAGCCTAAATACTTAGAGTCTGTAACGACGGTGCTAATTTTCGTCACTTTGAACCTATGTATCTAAGACCTAACTCTTTTTTCTGATATTCTCTTTTTTTGTATTTTTGTAATTTTCTCTCTTTTTTTCTTTTATTTTGTCATAAGAAAAGCAGTAAAATAAGCTAACCTACTAACTTACTAAAGATAGAAACTTACTAAAAATAGAAATTTTCCTAAATTAGCAGATTACTGAGAAGAAAGAAAAACTACTACTCTACAATAAAATAAAATAAACTTACTACTACTAAGGTCAAATTACTCTGGGTTGCGCATTCCATTCAGTTGAATTAAATACTCAAACCATGACTTATCAAACGCTTTGGTAAATAAATCTGCATTATTATCTTCTGTTGCCACCTTTACCAGTTTGATTATGTTCTTTTCAGCACAATCACGAATAAAATGATGCCTTAAAATGGTCGATAGTGCCTTTGTTTAACTGTGTTTATGGATTATTAGTTATGGGCAATGTCGATGATTGTCTATCCTATAGGAGTTTGAGTGTAAGCCCAAAGCGTAATCCCGGCAATTGTTGTTGTATGCCACAGAACCTGTGAGCAGCAACTACCAGCAAGGCAACATACTCGGCTCGCACGTTGAAATGGCGACGCAGATGTTTGTTCCTTGCATTGCCAGGATACAATCTCCCTCCAGGAACTGACAACCTCCAGTTGTAGATTGCGCGTCAAGCTGCATCCTCCGTAGTCGAGAATCCACGTGAACAGCTTTCTCCACAGCTTCCAAACTCTAGACGCTCCATCCGCGGGAATCCAAGGCCCAGCTTCGGTTTCGACTTGAGGTATCGTAGAATCCGCTTCACAGCTTTCATATGCATCTCCTTCGGATTCGCTTGAAACCTAGCACAAATACAAACAGCAAACATAATATCAGGTCATGAAGCAGTTAAATACATAAGTGACCCAATCATGGCCCGATATAAAGTCGGATCCACATCGGAATCACTTTCAGTACCCGGCCCGAGATTGTGATTCACTTGAATCGGCATGCTGAAGTGGGCAGTCAACTTAGTTCCCTCCATCCCAAACCGTTCTAATATGTCATAGACATACTTAGTTTGATGGATAAACATCCCTTCCTTCTTTTGGTCAACTTGTAACCCTAAAAAGAAATTCAACTCCCCCATAGCACTCATCTCGAACTTAGACTTCATCACCTTTTCGAAATCTTTGCACATCTGTTCGTCTGATGATCCAAAAATGATATCATCGACGTACACTTGTACCAAGATAAAGTGTTCACCCTTCCTTTTCACAAATAGAGTACTATCTATCCTACCCCTTTCAAAACCGTTTTCTAAAAGATGGTTGGATAAAGTCTCATACCACGCCCTAGGTGCCTGATGTAATCCATAAAGAGCCTTATCTAAGCGATATACTCTATCAGGATATTTTGGATCTGTAAATCCGGGCGGTTGTTCTACATACACCAACTCCTTCACTTTCCCATACAGGAAAGCACTCTTAACGTCCAGTTGATATACCTTAAAGCCTTTGAAGGAGGCAAACGCTAGAAACAACCTAATGGCTTCCAGCCTTGCTACTGGTGCAAAAACTTCGTTGTAATCGATTCCCTCCTCTTGGTTTAAACCCTTTACAACTAATCTCGCCTTGTTGCGCGTGACTATACCCCGATCGTCTCTTTTGCACTTAAAAACCCATTTGGTTCCTATTGCAATCTCCCCTCGAGGTAACGGAACTAACTCCCACACTTCTAGTTTCCTAAACTGTGAAAGTTCTTCCTGCATCGCTTCAACCCAGGAGTTATCCTTAAGTTCCATTTGCACATTCTTAGGCTCTACTTGCGATATGAAACATGAATAAAGACATGTGTGATATGCCTCGGAGTCGTTTATCATTGACAACAACACGGTGTTGTTATTTACACTACTCCGAGTCTTCACACCCTCGTTAGGATTTCCTATGATGCTTTCTATTGGATGGTTCTTGTTAATCCTAGAGGTCTCTATTTCATCAACCCTTAGATTATCTCCTAAGTTGGATCCTATTTCACCTAATGGGGGAACAGTCTCAGCTTCTACATTTTCCTCCTCACGGACGTTTTCCTCAGAGTTGGAACTCGATGCTTGAGTCTGATTCTCAGTGGTAGGTGCCTCTTGATCAGCAACTTCTGGAGATCCATCTACAGTCGCAGTAGGCTCGGACGTAGATTCGAACGTGGTCCTTGGAAAGATTTGGCCCTCGTCGTTCAGATGCAACGTCGCCAAGTCCTTCTCGATTGTACCTGCATTATCATCCAGAGGAATGTTAAATGACTCAAATAATTTATCATAGTCAAATATCCATTCCGGACCAGTTTGGGGTTCATGTGTATAACTTGTGACTTCAATGTTATACACAATCTCCACAGTACCAGTTGTTTTGTTAAACACCCGTTTGTTTGGTGAGTTTGGCACATAACCTAGGAAGTATCCTTCGTCAGCCTTTTCACCAAACTTCGGTTGATGTTTTGTTCTTAAAAGTGTGCATGGTACTCCAAACGGTTCGAATCCAGTTAAGTTAGGTGGCCGTTTATTCAAAATTTCATAGCATGTTTTGTTCAATGATTTGACTGTAAGGACTCGGTTTAAAATGTGGCACGCGGTATTCACTGCCTCCCCCCAAAACATGGTAGGAAGCTTTGAATCCGAAAGCATAGTCCTTGCAGCCTCAATCAAAGTTCTATTTTTACGTTCGGCCACCCCATTCTGTTGAGGTTCATATGGTGCACTGAATTGATGCACTATGCCCTTTGATAGGCAATATACACCAATTACAGTGTTTTTGAATTCAGTTCCATTATCACTACAAATATATTTAACCCTAGTTCCGTATGAGTTCTCCACTTGGTCCAAGAACCCGATGAGCCTTGCAGCCGTCTCGTCCTTCGTACCTAAAAAGAAAACCCAAGAAAAACGTGAGTAATCGTCGGTGATAACTAAGCAGTACCAACTACCTCCAATACTCCTTTTGTTGATTGGGCCGAAAAGGTCCATGTGCAACAGATCGAATGTTGAGGCTATGGAATTCTGCTTCTTGGACTTGTGTGTCTTCTTGTGTTGTTTGCCCTTCATGCACGGTAGACACTTGTCCTCGAACTGAAAACTCTTCAATGGCACACCCTGCACCAGTCCATTCTTAGTTATGTAATTCATCTTCCTTAGGTGCAGGTGAGCCATGCGTCTGTGCCACAGTACGGACTCCGTCTCTGAAGCTTTTGATAGTAAGCAGATCGGACCCATCGAAGTATCTGGCTTGTTCATATCGAGCATGTACAAGTCATTCTTCCTTGGCGCCCGCATCAATATCCAATCTTCAGGTATCTTGAATCCAGGCTTCAGCACTAACGCCTCAGTGTCAGTAAATAACACCGAGTTCTTCTTATCACAGATTTGAGAGACACTAATGAGATTATGAACCAGTTTATCAACGTGATAAACTTGATCCAAAGTAATCGTCCCATTAGTGACTTCTCCAGTTCCAGTGATGTTTCCACCCTTGTTACCCGCGAATGATACGAATCCCCTATTACCTCCCTTGAAGTCTGTGAGTAGACTTCTTTCCCCCGTCATGTGCCTGGAGCAACCACTGTCGACGAACCACTTGTTGTTTGGACCTGTAGTTATCTCCTGCACATGAAAGAAAAGAGGTTAGTTATCACGGGGAACCCAAGCCATGACTGACTTGGTAATACCATTCTCGTCCACATACGTGAACTCTTTCAAGTACCCATCTCGCCTTTCAGGTGACTTGGGCCTTTGAACTGAATTCTGTTGTGGTGCCGAGTGATTTAAGTTCACTCTTTGCCTTGGTGTAGGCATTTGTTGTGGAGCTCTAGAATAATTCCTATTATATGCCATTTCTGACTGTGATCCTTGAGCTCTTACCGGTGCATACTGTCTAACTGGAGTATGTGACCTAACTGGAGTATGTGACCTGCTAGGTGTTGTGCTCCTATAGACTTGCTGTGGTGCTGACCTAGATTGATTAGTGACACGATTCGGTGAATTTGTCCTAATCACTTCCTTTGGTCCAACCTTAACCGGTGTGTTTTTCACAACTTGTTTGGGTGCGGCCTGCACAGTTTTCTCGGTAGGTTAAGAACTACTGCTGCTTGCCACACCGGGTGAGGGCTTAACAGGTGTTGGGTTCACTGTCTTAGGGGCAACCTCTGCTTTCCTAAGTGGACAGTGAGAAGCAACATGCCCTTTCTCGTGACATCTAAAGCAAGACATCTTATCCATGGACTTTTTGGTTGTTCCCTTAGATCTAGGTGTCTCACTAGTGTCTACTGCCTTTGGTACATCTACAGTGTCTGCCTCTTCGACCTGGTCAGCCCAAGAAATTTTCTGTTTTCCTGCAGGTGTTTCACTGGAGGAAGACACAAATTTCACTTTCTTGACCTTGACTGTTGAGTCAGCCACTTTAGGTGCATTTTCTACTGTAGGCTCAGGTGTCGGTTCAGGTAGGTCCTCTAAGTCTACTGACTCGTCAGTTTTCTCCTGAGGCTGAGGCACATAATTCGCATTGAAAGGTGGAGGAATTTCGTGAAAACCTAGACCTACAGGCTTCTTAGACTGTCTTTGGGCATCTAAGACTTTTCCTAGATTTAGGCTCGAATTCCTAAACTTTTCCAGCTTGCTATTTGCCTCTGCTACCTTAACCTTGGTCTCGGCTAGCTCTATATCCTTGTCCTTAAGACTTTTAGTTAAGGCCTCTACGTGCTCATACATTAGTTCTATCCTAACACACTGCTCGCTGAGTTTGTCTTTTAGAACTACCACGTCTTGAGCATCAGCCTTAAGCTTTTCTTTTAAATCTTGCTTTATATCATTTAGGCTAGCGTTTTCTATTTTTAAGTTATCATTTTGAGCAGATATGGTTTTATGTGATTCTAAGACTAGATTTAACCTATCATTAGAAGTAGCACACAAAGCACATAATTCTGAAAATAGAGAATAAGAAAGACTAACCTTAGAGTTATCAGATTCCACGTTGGCCATCTGAGCAGCAAACTCCAGCACGGTCTGATCATTCGCCTTCTCTACCCACATCGGACTGCTGTCCCGTGTGGTCTGCTCGTCTTCTTCACAACCATTCTCCGTAACTTCAGCCATGAAAGCTCTAGCATTGGACTCAGGATGTGAACTCCAGTCATAGGTACCATCTAGCTGTCTGTCAGAGGTGACATTGGATAGTAGACCCGCTAGATTGGCTTGACCAGATGAGGAACTCGGAAGGTATCTTTGTTGGGACTGATTTTGGTACTGTCCTTGATGCTGACTCTGTCCTTGGTATGTCTCTACCTTCGGTCTTTGACACTCCCTGGCGAAGTGTCCCAATCCCTGACAGTTGTAGCATTTGACCTTAGACTTATCAAATCCTATCCCTTTGTTGTTCATTTGCAGATTCCTCCCAGTTCGCTTGATGAATCTTTTTACCCTCTGGGTCACCATGGCCAGTTGCCACTTAAGATCCATTTCCTCTAAGTCATCAGGGTCGACCTGATCGTAATCTTCATCCCATAGAGCTGGGTCATTGATTTTCCCTTGAACACAATTTCCATAAGCTGCCACAAAGGAAGCAAGCAGATTCAAATGTTCTTCTGCTGACTTTGCGCTCATCGGCATCTTCGAATAGCTCTGACTTGTCGATGCCTGTTGGACTTGAGGTTGCGGTTCTTCCGATCTCCCTAACCCTAAGAACGCGCGATTCAGTGAGTCTTCGGACTCTGGTGGCGATGACGTTTCTCCGGTGAAAAACGCTGTAGCACTCTTCGGTTCAGCTGTCACTGATGATTTAGATGTCTTTCCAAAATACATTGCCGGATTCTGGACTTGCTCGTAATCAGTCTCAGCCTTAATCATCTCGAAGTGATATGCCCGCAACGTTCCCACAATGTCATCAAGTGATTGAGCATAATATTTGTCCTCATTCAGCTTAATCATTGCCACGTACATAGCCCATTTGGCTGGTAGGGCATCAAGAAGCTTGTTGTTCTTGTCAGTGTCCGAATACTCAATTCCATGACTTTCAAGTTCCGTTATCAGATGATAGAACCTTGTGTTAATATCATCCAACTGTTCATCCTTAATTGCCTTGAAAATCGCAAACTGTTGGGTCAACAGCTCTGTACGCTTTCTACGCACCCGAGGATTACCCTCACACCTTTTCTGGAGAGACTCCCAAAGTTCCTTCGACGTCCTTTGAGTCCGAAATGTGTGCAAAATATCTTGAGGTAAAGCCATACGGATTATGGAGAAACCTTTGTTTTCAGCTTCAAATAGTTTCTTGTCATCCTCTTTCATCATCTGATATGACAAGACCTTTTGACGGCCTTCAACTTCAGATACTGGCGGAATGTACCCTTCATCTATGCACACCCACATGCGCATATCATTGAATCGTACAAAATCTGTAAATCTGTCCTTCCACCAGTAATAGTCCTCAACTTTCATCAGCTTAGGTGGTGCATTTGCCTTCCCAACTTCGTGATCCATCTCAAGGAATTTTTGAAGATTTGACATCTTTTCTGAAACAAATTGAATTGGAACTTAATTAATTTAATTCGAAACTGATTTAGACTAACTTATTCGAATCTAGATAGATTCGAAACTAATTAAGATTAAATCTTTTGAGATTAAATTCGATTAAGTCTTAAAAGTCAATTAGATTCGAAATTATGTCAGATTCGAACAACTCCTTAGAATCGAAGGCTCAGCAGATTCGAATTTCAGCAGATTCGAAGCACAGATTCGAAACAGTACCAGACTCGAAATAAACTCGAAAGTACTATAGACTCGAGATCCTATTCGAATGAAGTAACAGATTCGAAACAAAGTAGACTCGAAACTCTCTGAAATTGACTCGAAAGGAGCGTATTTAGGTTAGACTCGAGACTAAAGTGAAACCCTAATTACCCCTATAGATTCGAGCGCCGCAAACTCGAAAAACGGCTAACACGTTGATTTTATGACGTTTTACAGATTAAATCACTATTTTTCAAACGAAAAATAATGATTTCGATCAAAAACGTGAAAAACGACAAAGTGTTTCCCGAATATGAATTTGCTAAGCTCAAAAACACGTTTTTGAGAGCAAAACCGTCCAACTAGCGTCAAGAAACCTAGAATGTATCTAATGAACACGAAGAACACCAAGAACACTCCGTAGGCTCTGATACCACTTGTAAGGTCTACGACTGCAAGATCTATCTAGACGCGGATCCGTGAACGAGTGCGGAATCCTCGTTGACGGTTAGACGGACAACTCTTAACCAACGGAACACGGAGACTATTAGACGCTGAACGAACGACACACGAACGATCCTACGTACTAATTCTCTCCGAAACGGCACTCACCTAGCTGATAAACTCGAGATCGCCCTTTGCTTAATCCCTCACGAATTCTGCAAAAAGTCTTCTAATTATTCGAGTCTATCCCTAATTATAGACCCTGATTCGAGTCTGTTGTGGGCCAAGCTCGAATCTGGCCCAAGGCCCATTCGAGTCTGTCCATATTGACAGTCTCGAATCTAGCCCATTCGAATCTAAGGTCTCATTCGAATCTATCTCAAATTCGAATGTATTCCCTTAAGCAATTCGAATCTACCCAAAACACTTAAACTCTTAAGTGATGAAACTTATGTTATACTTATGTTTTACTTATGCTTGAGTTAATCTTTGACCTTTATGTTTGAACTTCTTGCAATATGATACATCAAGTTCAAACACACAATCAATAACAGACAAACACATATAAACATATATATCAAAACACTTGTTAATACTCAGAATATTACTTAAACCATAATGCAGATCGATTAGACTCCTATCGTCACACAGGGTGTACCAACAATGTTAAATGTGAAATTCTACATTCTCACTAAGCAAATAAGATTACCCTGTTGTTGCATTATTTTTCAGGTAAAGGCAAAGGATTGGCTGGAACTAGTTTATAGGTCAGGACTTTGAAAGAGCTTGAAGTGCTTTAGAACCTGTTTCAACACCTTGGTACTTGATTGATGATTGAGCTTTGGGGTTCGGGGCTAGTTTACATTTGTGCTTTGATGAAATAGTTTAGAAGTTGGTACCTTATTACTTAAATTTTGTCTCTGTTTGTAATTAACTTTAATTCCGCACTGTTAATATTATCTTAGTTTCCTGATTGATATTGCATTGCTACTGGGCCTAGACTTAAGACCTTTGAGAAATCTTGGGTCTCACAGGATGGTATCAGAGCAATAGTTTGAGTGAATCTTTGTATTACGTGTAATACATGATCTCAAACTTGTGCAATGCTATAGTATCAATCATTACAGGATGGCTTGAACTAAGATAGGTTTCAGAGACAAGTAGGACGGGGCATGAAAGGGTACAATGTGCTAGACTAATGACCTAAATATTTAGTGATTTGAATTTCAGAGCTATGTCAGGAGAAGGTGGACCATCAGGTGGCATGACCCCAGAGCAAGTCCTGGAAATGATGCAACAACTAATAACCCATAATAATGAGCAACAAAACAAGTTTATGCTAGAGCAAATTGAATCAATAAAGAAAACTGAAAAGAGAAATAAACATAAAAAGAGGCAAACTGAACAGTCAAGCGAATCGAAATCCGATAATGAGCA
The DNA here is from genome assembly GCA_020465985.1 of Centrapalus pauciflorus. NCBI lineage: Eukaryota > Viridiplantae > Streptophyta > Magnoliopsida > Asterales > Asteraceae > Centrapalus > Centrapalus pauciflorus. The sequence continues at coordinate 112,318 of JAANYP010002257.1, forward strand.
TGTCAATCAACGAGTTGTGCAGCCAAAAGGCTGTAGATTCAAAGATTTCGAAGCGAGTGGTGCCATAACGTTTGAAGGCACAGTAAATCCAATACAAGCGTTAGATTGGATAAGTCATACTGAAGAGATCTTCAGTATCTCAGAATGTCTGGACAGCAATAGAGTTAAGTTTGCTACAGCATGTTGGGAAATAGTCTAAGTAAGTTCAAGCTGTTAGTTAGACTTCTCAAACTGTTAGTAGAGTTTATATGTAAATACAAAGTTCATGCTGTTAGTTGAAGAAACTCGAGCTGCCAGTGTAAAAGTTCAAGCTGCCAGAGTAAATCAACTCGAGCTGCTCTGTTCAAGCTGTCAAGTGATTCAAGCTGCTCAACAGTTTCATCAACAGAAAGTGCTGATTTTCAGGAAAAGATATCTACACGTATCAAGACAGGGTCTACAAGTTAGACAAGGCTCTCTATGGTCTCCATCAAGCCCCAAGAGCATGGTATGACACTCTGTCATCATACCTTCTACAAAATGGGTTCAAGAGAGGAACTCTGGACAAAACACTTTTCACTAAGTCCATCAAAGCTGAGATTCTGCTTGTCCAAATCTATGTTGATGACATCATCTTTGGCTCAACAAATGATTATTTATGCAAAGAGTTTGAAGCTTTAATGCAAAAAAAGTTCCAAATGAGTTCAATGGGAGAACTCACTTTCTTTCTAGGATTGCAGGTCAAGCAGAAACCCACTGGTCTCTTCATAAGTCAATCAAAGTATGTTAAAGACATACTGGAAAAGTTTGGGTATCAAGACACCAAAGTTGCAAGCACTCCAATCGATCCTCACAAGCAGCTCCATACAGACAAAGATGGCATTGATGTGGACATTCATTTATACAGATCTCTAAGATGATCACTTATGTATCTAACATCATCTAGACCTGATATTATGTTTGCTGTCTGTGTGTGTGCTAGGTTTCAATGCTCTCCAAAGGATTCTCATTTGGTTGCTGTTTAGAGGATCTTTAGATACCTAAAAGGCCAACCTCATTTAGGCCTCTAGTATCCTAAAGACTCTCCTCTTACCTTAACAGCCTACTCTGACAGTGACTATGGTGGATGCAACATTGACAGAAAATCCACAACTGGTGGATGTCAATACTTAGGAGCAAGACTAGTTTCTTGGCAATGCAAAAAGCAGACAACTGTTTCCACATCCTCCACTGAAGCAGAATATGTAGCAGCTGCAAGCTGCTGCTCACAGGTAATGTGGATTCAAAATCAGTTGAGAGACTATGGTATGAACTTCTTATCCACTCCTATTTATATTGACAATTTAAGTGCAATCAGCATTGTGCAAAACCTAGTGAAATTCCCAAAAACCAAGCATATAGAAATCAGATTTCACTTTATAAGGGATTGTAATGAGAAGAAGTTAATCCAAGTTACCAAAATACATACTGATGATTAGTTAGCAGATCTATTTACAAAGCCTTTTGATGTAGGAAGGTTCACTTTCCTAGTATCAAACATTGGTATGGTAAACATGGATTAACTTGTCTTCATTATTATCAACTTTATATGCTTATTTAAGGGGGAGTCACTGTTTCATTAAAAGATGCCTAAGTTTTAACTAACAGCTTGAGTATTTTCTCAAGCTGCTAGTTCATTTTCTCGGACTGTTAGTTATTCACTTGATCTGTCAAAGTGTGCAGGGTATTTCGGTAATTTCAACTGTGTGAGCGCGGGACCCAACCTTTTTCAAAACCTTTAAAGGTCCCACTCTCGTTCAGTTGTAACTACCAGTTACAAACTTTCCTTCCACGTCCTTTCTTTTCTCTCTGAATGATTCACACACTCTTCTTTGCAACCCTAAACCCTCCGTTCAATCTGCAATGGAGTTTGTCAAAGAACACAATTGCCTTCCATACTCTCTAAAACACTCTGAACTACAGCCGTTCCATGACATGATGGATTTTCTAAGACACTCCCATATTCATCATGCCCTCAATATCAATCCTACAATATACATATCCCATATTGAGTAGTTCTGGAACCGTGCCTCTGTCCAGACCATCAATGGAGTTCCTTCTATACTTTCCAAAATTGATGGCACTCCCATCACCATCACTGAGGAATCCATTCGACACCATTTGCATCTTCAAGATGCCACAGGTATAACAGACCTAACCCTTGATGCTTTACATACTGGTCTTTACAATATTGGATATAGGGGTCCTGCTGATTCATTTACTTTCTTGAAAGCACATTTTTCACCTAAGTGGAAATATCTTGTGCATATTATTCAGCAGTGTATAAGCCTCAAAAGAACCGGTTGGTCAGAATTTTCTTCCAACATTGCCACTGCCTTAGTGTGCTTTTCAACGGGCCAACGGTTCAATTTCTCAAATATGATTTTTCAGGGGATGTTAAGGCATCATTCCCTAAAGAGTGGGAAGTTTTTAATGTATCCTAGATTTTTGGCAGAAATAATTGCACACACTTGCACCACTTCTCATTTACATAAGAGGATACATGTTTCCCACAGGCACTCACTATCTTCCATCAAAAGACTTTTAAAACAAAGTGCCAATTTTTTGAGTGTAGATGTTCCATTGCCTTCTGCAATGATGAACATCATTCCAAGAAACAGAGGAGAGGGTCCTGAGCAGGCTCAGCCTATCATCACTGCTACACCCCCAGGACCCCAACCCCCTCCTCATGATACACAAATTCCTTCTGTTCCTTTTCATCAGCCAAGATCCACACTAAAATTTCTATACAAAAGGAAAAGAGGACCAGGAGCTCCTTCCTCCTCAGCCCTCAGACAAGAGCCATATAACCCTGTGCAGGAGGACACTTCTGCACAGAATATACAAAGGGTACACATTGAGGACACTCCCATCCTCACTCAGGAGGTGAACATCTCTCCAGAGATTGTTCATATGGGTTCTGTGGCTGGCACTACTGCTGTCTCTGCACAAGAGGCACAGGACAGTGCCAACATCATTAAGACCACGCCCATGGCAACAGTAAGTGTGCAAACACAAGCTGGAAGTCCCTAGAACCAAGAACAGAGGGGCCCAGAGGTTTCTACTTCTGGTATTCATGCCAGTGATAGATCACAAGCACCACAGTTGTTTTCTGATCTTGAGGCTAGTCTGCAACTCATGCTTTTGACGGATCCTAAGATGAAACCTGTTGTAGCAATGTTGGAATACCAAAAGTCCATCATTGCTGCATAGGGTGCACAAATTATAGCCCTAAAACAAGCAGAAGTGGCTCAAAATCAGAGAATGGATTATCTCCATAAGGGGTTTACCCTTTGTGGAAATAAGATCATTCAATTAGAGCGGTTGATTCAATCCCAAGTGGCAAAGGTTGTAGGTCCTCCTGACCAAACCAATGCTTCCAAAAAGGGGGAGAATCAGGAGTTTCCAAAAGCAGTCCAAGCAGCTCCAACAGAATCAGTCCAAGCAGCCTCAACAGTTCCACCTTCTAGGCTAACAGTCCCAACAACTTCTCAAGCTGTTAGCCTAGAAACTCAAGCTGCCTCCTAAAAAGCAACTGGAGTTGTTATAAGGGAAGGTGTTCAAGCTCCAATTAGTACAGTCCAAGCTACATCCTCTGCTATAAAAGATAAGGGCAAGGGCATTCTCATTGAGTCTCCAAAGCACAAATTTTCTTCCAGAGAAGCCCAGATTGCCTTTGATGCTGAAGTTGCCAGAAAGTTAGCAGAAGAACAGGATCAAGAGTTAGACCAACAAACCCAGCCCCCAATGGAAGATGATGAAACCTTAGGTGATTACCTAAAGGGCTTTGTGGTCAAACAAGGAGAAAAGAATAGGAAGCTGCCAACAGGGCACTCTAAGGCTGAGCATAGAAGATTTCTGATCAATTTTGCCTTTGCAGCTGGCATTCCAAAGAAAATGGCTCAGTCCATGACCACTGAAAGGCTGCAATAGATCCATGACAAAAAAATGGACAAAAGAATGAAAACAAAAGTCTCCCAAGAAGTCCAACCATCCCAAGAACCAGTTCAAACTGGTAAAAGTCATGTTCAAGCTGCTACCAGTGCACCTGCTCCTTCTGATCAAGCTGTTGCTTCCATTCCTGCATCTGAGTCATTATCACAAGCAATGCTGCATCAAGTTAAAAAGGTGTTGTTTGAGCAACAACTGCAAAAGGCCATGGAAATAGAGAAATTGATTGACCAGCATGACTTTACAAAGCCTCTTATCAACTACTGGTATGCCAAGCCACTGGACAATATTGACTTAAGAGTTCAGTTTGTATTGAGAAGGGAATCTGGTCCAGAAGAAGAGTATGACACATTCTGGCATATGGTTCAAAAGTTGACCAGAGATGAGCTAACAAAGATGCATAATATTGGGTCTGTGACACAAGTAAGATCTGCTCTACCACAAGTGAAACAAGTCATCAAAGATCTGAAGTCCATTGTTGACCCTGAGTCTATAAGAAAAGACATTATGGATGCCAACAAGAAGGGAATGAAGATCAAGCAAGTTGATCTGTTTGTCAAATCAAGGACTTACAGAATCAAATTTTCAGATGGATCTGGTATGTCCTTTAATCTTGAATTCTATGATATACCAAAGGAAATGCTACTCCAGATGAAATCTGTTAGGATATCTTGTGATAGAGATGAGATGAAGAAAGAATTTTTGAAGGCTGTAAATCAGAAACTTGCACAGTTATAAGTTTTTGAAAGCCTTGGTTTGTAAATAACAGTTTACTTATTCATTTCCATTTTTGTATAGAACTTAAAGTCTTGTGTAAAGAATTTAAGTTAGGGGGAGATTGTTGGGAAATTGTCTAAGTAAGTTCAAGCTGTTAGTTAGACTTCTCAAACTGTTAGTAGAGTTTATATGTAAATACAAAGTTCATGCTGTTAGTTGAAGAAACTCGAGCTGCCAGTGTAAAAGTTCAAGCTGCAAGAGTAAATCAACTCGAGCTGCTCTGTTCAAGCTGTCAAGTGATTCAAGCTGCTCAACAGTTTCATCAACAGAAAGTGCTGATTTTCAGGAAAAGATATCTACACGAAGATTCCAGCATATCTACTATCAGAGAAGTCATAGTCCTTCAAGGAAACAAATCAAGAAGCAATATAAATACATAGAATAGGTCTTTCTATTGTATAGGAGTTTTCTGCATATTCAAGTTTGTAATTGCTTTTTGTTTAAGTTTTCATAAGCCTCTAAGGTTGTAAAACCCTAAGAAAAGTTTGTGTTCTTCGTCTAATCAAACAGATTAGAGGTGATTGTAATCATTGAAATCAGCAATACAAGCAGTTTTGATTATTTCTTGTGTTTATCTACTATTGTTTCTGAAAGCTTTTGTTAAAATAATTTAGTGTTATTCCGCAAACTTCTTAATTCAACTTTGATTCAAAGCAAGATTACTGATTTACACTCTGATAAATTCAAATCAGTTAGTCTTGATTAATTACTTTTAGATCCTGACAAGTGGTATCAGAGCCAGGTTGTTCTTTGTTTTTCAAAGTCGAAAGTTTTCTTTTAAATTTTTAATCTTTTGCAATGGAATTTGAAAATAGTAGCAGTGGATCTGGGCAAGGACTCAAAGTGCCTATGCTCAAGCCCACTGAGTTTGAGATGTGGAAACTCAGGATTAAACAGCATATTCAATTTATTGATTATGCCATATGGGAAAATGTTGAATTTCCTCCTGTAGTTGATCCAGAACTTGATGATGAGGGAAAACCAGTCAAAACTCCTCCAAAAACTGAACTTGAAAGAAAGGCTAGAATGAATGAAGTGAAAGCTCTTACACTTTTACAAATAGCCATTCCTAATTCTTATCAACATCAGTTCAAAAAGTTTTATACTGCTCATTCTCTTTGGAATGCTTTAGAGAAAAGATTTGTTGGTAATGCCAATCAAAAGGATCTTTTGAGACAGCAGTATGAGAACTTTTCTGGTGGCAAGAATGAAAACCATACTCAAATCTTTGACAGGTTCAACAAACTGATAAGTGAACTGGAAAGTGCAAAAGTCAGCCTGGATCAAGATGAAGTCAACAGAAAGTTTCTCAGATCTCTTGGAGAAGAATGGACAGTTTATGCTGCACAATGGAGAACAAAAGACACTCTTGATGAGATAGAACTGGATGATCTGTACAACAGTCTGAGAGTGTTTGAGACTGAGATTGATACTAAAAAGAAATCCTTCTCTTATAATCACAATACTGCTCTTCTGTCTTCTGAAAAATCTAACAGCAGTGATTCCTTTTCAGGTGGTGATGGCAACTCTGCTGAAGCTCACTATGAGGCTTTTGTTGCCAATGATGGACTGTTTGCTCTAAATGCTGAAGATTTAGAACAAATTCATCCAGATGATCTTGAAGAGATGGGCGTAAAGTGGCAACATGCAATGCTGACCATGAGGGCCAAAAGGTTTCTTAAAAGAACTGGAAGGACCAACTTTCAAGCCAGAACAGAAGGCAAACCAGCTTTTGATAAGTCAAAAGTTGAGTGCTATAAATGTCATAAGCTTGGTCACTTTGCCAGAGAATGTAGATCTCAAGGTCAACAGTCATCAAGGACTCCACAGCCCAATCAGACATCATCATCAACAGCACTTGTCTCTCAAGAAGACAATGTGTTTGACTGGAGTGATCAGACAGAGGAAGAATTTCAAAATCAAGCTCTGATCGCAGAAACATCAAATGTCTCTTCCACTGAACTACCATCTGAGGTAAATTCTAAACTCTGCTCTCAATCATGCAAAAATATGGTTAAAAAGTACAGCGACCATAATGAGAGCATGTGCAAAACTCTAGCTAAGATGGAAGAAAGGAGATATGAATATATGCAAGCCATAGAAGATCTTGAAAAACAGATCAATGACTATAAGGATAATGAGATTCAAATGGGACATGATAGAACATATCATGAGTGGGAGAAAAAGGAGCTAAATAAGAAAATAGAATCCGTGAATAAAAAGGTAGAAGAGACTGAACAAAAGGTGTTAGAGGCTAATAAGAAACTAGAATCTATCAATATAGATCTAGGTAACTTCAAATTGGCTAATCAAAAGTTGGAACACCTAATGGAAGTCCAATTTAAAGATAGGGTAAAATCTCAGGTTAATCCCAAAGAAGGCATAGGCTACAGGGCTACTCCACCCCCATACAACAATAAATACATTCATCCAATGAGTGAAGTTGCTGATAGACTTGTCAATGAACCATTAGATGAGTCTATGACTACAGTAGATCCTATCCTTGATACCAGCCCTGAATCTAAAGAAGATCAGATTCACAATAGAGAGTATGAGTGCACAGCAGTTGAGAAGGAACACAAAACAATGAGTGCACCCATAGAGATCCAAGCCCCCAGTAAGAAAGGAAAAAAGAAGATAAGTGTATGCAATGCTGCTCCACAAGTTTCTGTACATTCTAACTGTAACACTGCATCTTCTTCAAAGAATAATAAAAAGGGTAAAAATGTTCCTGTCTGCACATGCCAAAAGCATGGTGTTCAAAAGTTCCCCAAACAACAGCAGGTAAGGGGAAATCAGAGGAACAAGAACCAGAAATTGTCAGATAAATCTGGTTCTCCAATTCAAATAGTCAAAAGGTGTTTTCACTGTGGCAGGAAGAATCACTTGGCCAAGGATTGTTTTTATAAACCAGCTGTTGCAAAACAGACTGTAAATCACAAAAGTCAAGTCCTACTCAGGCAAAAAATTCAAAGGACAAACCTTCTGCTACACCAGTTTCAAAGAAAACAGTTGATCACAGGCTTTCAAAAGTTTATAAAATACAGTCCACACACCAAAAACAAGTTTTGGCAAAGCCTAAATTAAGCTTTAAACAAATATGGTGTGTCAAAGACAAATCTTTAGATCAAACTGCTGATGCAAAAGATCAGACTGCTAAGCCAAATTCTGAAGCTGTTAGTGCAAATACTGAAGCTGTTAGCACTAAAAACACAGATCAAGCTGCTAAGCATCAATCTGGAACTTTTAGTGAATCATCTGAGACTGTTAGAAGAAAAGATGATCAAAATTTCTGGATACCTCATATAATCACTAAATACTCACCAAAGACTCCATCAGTAGATCTCACTAAATATAAGAAGTCAAAGACAGTATTTAGTTATGTCAATGCACAAGGCCAACCCAAAACCAATTTGGTTTGGGTTTACTCCACTACTGACTAAGCTTTTATTTGTGCAGGGCAACCACAGGTCACCTCATAAAACAAGATGGCATTTGGACAGTGGATGCTCTAGGCACATGACAGGCAATTCTGAGTGCTTGTCAAATTTCAAAGGCTTTGATGGAGGATTTGTTGCATTTGGAGGCAACTCAAAAGGAGGTAAGGTTACAGGTAAAGGTACTGTTAATGCAGGCAACATGATTTTCCATGATGTTTTGTATGTTGAATAGCTTAAGTATAATTTATTAAGTGTCTCTCAAATTTGTGACAAACAAAACATTGTTTTGTTTATAGATTCTGAGTGCATTGTCCTTTCAAAAGATTTCAAAATTCCTGAAAACTTTGTTTTACTGACAACACCAAGAAAGGACAATGTCTACTGTTTGGACACAGATCTTTTATCCAAATCAAATATTTTAAGTTGTTTGATATCCAAAGCATCATCAAATGAGTCTGCTCTTTGGCATAGAAGGATGTGTCACATGAACTTCAAGTCCATGAATGTTTTAGTCAAAAAGAATCTGGTAAGAGGCTTACCACAAAAGGAGTTCATATGTGATGATCATTGTGTAGCATGTCTTAAAGGCAAGCAACACAAAACTTCTCATAAGGCCAAAGAAGTAAATTCAATCTCATCTGCTCTTCAGCTGATTCATATGGATCTATTTGGTCCAACATCTTTTTTGAGTTTAAATAAAAGGGCTTACTGTTTAGTTATTGTTGATGATTTCACCAGATTTACTTGGGTTTACTTTCTTAGGTCTAAAGATGAAACTGCTAAGCTAGTTAAGTCTTTTATCCTTAAGATAGAAAACCAATCCAACTCAAAAGTTAAGGTGATAAGATCAGACAATGGAACTGAATTTAAAAATCACATTCTAAACAGTTTCTGTGAGTCCAAAGGTATTTCTAGACAATATAGTGCACCAAGAACACCACAGCAAAATGGTGTAGCTGAAAGAAAGAACAGAACATTAATTGAGGCTGCTAGAACAATGTTAGCTGATTCAAAACTGCCAATGACTTTCTGGGCAGAAGCTGTCAATACAGCCTGTTATGTTCTGAATAGGGTTCAAGTTGTTCAATCTCAAGGAAAAACTCCCTATGAGTTATTCCACAACAGAAGTCCCCTAATAGCTTTCTTCATGCCTTTTGGATGTCCATGTACTATTCTTCATACTAAGACTCACTTAGGGAAGTTTGAAAGTAAGGCTGAAGAAGGATTTTTTTGTAGGATACTCAAATCAAAGCAAAGCCTATAGAGTATATAACAGTGTGTCTAAAACCATTGAAGAAAGTGCCAATGTTGAATTTAATGAATATACTGCAAATGTCAAAGGCACTGGTCCTGATTGGTTGTTTGATTTAGATTCTCTAACAAATTCTCTGAGCTTTGTTGAGTATACTGCAGATGCTGATGCATACAGGATTGAAGCTGCCAACATAAATTCTCATGCTGCCAATACAAATTCTCAAGCTGTTGGCACAGAGTTTCAAACTGCTGCAGATCCAACCAATTGGAATGAACACACCACTATACCACTTCTGTCTTGTGATCCTCCAGGGGTCCTGAATGCTCAACATAATACAAATCCAGACACTGAAGTGCAACTTCCAAGTCCTAAGAGAACAGTTCCACCCCAAAGGGAAACAGTCCCAGATTCAAGTCAAGCTGTTCCAAAAGCTGAACCATTCACTGGTCCTGATAGAGATGATACAAATCTTGGATATTCTTTTCCAACAGAGAGAGAGCCTACACTCAGAGTTCACAAGTATCATCCTCTCAATCAAATACTGGGTGATCCAAGTACTCCTGTACAAACAAGGAAGATGGTTCACAATGAGACTGCTGCTGCTGAACATGCAGTTCCTGAATTCAGTCTAGCTGCTTTTGAACATGCCTGTTTCATGTCTCAACTAGAACCTAAAAAGGCATCAGAAGCATTGAAAGATTCATCCTGGATTGAAGCAATGCAAAAAGAGCTTCTACAGTTCAAGATTCAGAATGTATGGACACTGGTTGATTTTCCTAAAGGAAAGAGAGCCATTGGTACAAGATGGGTATTCAGAAACAAGAAAGATGAGAGAGGGATAGTCATCAAGAATAAAGCAAGGCTAGTAGCTCAAGGGTGAACTCAAAAAGAAGGCATAGATTATGATGATGTATTTGCTCCAGTGGCAAGAATTGAAGCCATTAGACTATTTTTGGTCTATGCAAGCTTCAAAGGTTTTAAAGTGTATCAAATGGATGTGAAGTCTGCTTTTTCTATATGGGACAATTGAAGAGGAGGTCTATGTATGTCAGCCTCCTGGTTTTGAGGACTACAAGTATCAAGACAGGGTCAACAAGTTAGACAATGCTCTCTATGGTCTCCATCAAGCCCCAAGAGCATGGTATGACACTTTGTCATCATACCTTCTACAAAATGGGTTCAAGAGAGGAACTCTGGACAAAACACTTTTCACTAAGTCCATCAAAGCTGAGATTCTGCTTGTCCAAATCTATGTTGATGACATCATCTTTGGCTCAACAAATGATTATTTATGGAAAGAGTTTGAAGCTTTAATGCACTAAAAGTTCCAAATGAGTTCAATGGGAGAACTCACTTTCTTTCTAGGATTGCAGGTCAAGCAGAAACCCACTGGTCTCTTCATAAGTCAATCAAAGTATGTTATAGACATACTGGAAAAGTTTGGGTATCAAGACACCAAATTGCAAGCACTCCAATGGATCCTCACAAGCAGCTCCATACAGACAAAGATGGCATTGATGTGGACATTCATTTATACAGATCTCTAATAGGATCACTTATGTATCTAACATCATCTAGACCTGATATTATGTTTGCTGTCTATGTGTGTGCTAGGTTTCAATGCTCTCCAAAGGATTCTCATTTGGTTGCTGTTTAGAGGATCTTTAGATACCTAAAAGGCCAACCTCATTTAGGCCTCTAGTATCCTAAAGACTCTCCTCTTACCTTAACAGCCTACTCTGACAGTGACTATGGTGGATGCAACATTGACAGAAAATCCACAACTGGTGGATGTCAATACTTAGGAGCAAGACTGGTCTCTTGGCAATGCAAAAAGTAGACAACTGTTTCACTAATGTGGATTCAAAATCAATTGAGAGACTATGGTATGAACTTCTTATCCACTCCTATTTATATTGACAATTCAAGTGCAATCAGCATTGTGCAAAACCTAGAGAAATTCCCAAAAACCAAGCATATAGAAATCAGATTTCACTTTATAAGGGATTGTAATGAGAAGAAGTTAATCCAAGTTACCAAAATACATACTGATGATTAGTTAGCAGATCTATTTACAAAGCCTTTTGATGTAGGAAGGTTCACTTTCCTAGTATCAAACATTGGTATGGTAAACATGGATTAACTTGTCTTCATTATTATCAACTTTATATGCTTATTTAAGGGTGAGTCACTGTTTCATTAAAAGATGCCTAAGTTTTAACTAACAGCTTGAGTATTTTCTCAAGCTGCTAGTTCATTTTCTCGGACTCTTAGTTATTCACTTGATCTGTCAAAGTGTGCAGGGTATTTCGGTAATTTCAAATGTGTGTGCGCGGGACCCAACCTTTTTCAAAACCTTTAAAGGTCCCACTCTCGTTCAGTTGTAACTACCAGTTACAAACTTTCCTTCCACGGCCTTTCTTTTCTCTCTGAATGATTCACACACTCTTCTTTGCAACCCTAAACCCTCCGTTCAATCTGCAATGGAGTTTGTCAAAAAACACAATTGCCTTCCATACTCTCTAAAACACTCTGAACTACAGCCGTTCCATGACATGATGGATTTTCTAAGACACTCCCATATTCATCATGCCCTCAATATCAATCCTACAATATACATATCCCATATTGAGCAGTTCTGGAACCGTGCCTCTGTCCAGACCATCAATGGAGTTCCTTCTATACTTTCCAAAATTGATGGCACTCCCATCACCATCACTGAGGAATCCATTCGACACCATTTGCATCTTCAAGATGCCACAGGTATAACAGACCTAACCCTTGATGCTTTACATACTGGTCTTTACAATATTGGATATAGGGGTCCTGCTGATTCATTTACTTTCTTGAAAGCACATTTTTCACCTAAGTGGAAATATCTTGTGCATATTATTCAGCAGTGTATAAGCCCCAAAAGAACCGGTTGGTCAGAATTTTCTTCCAACATTGCCACTGCCTTAGTGTGCTTTTCAACGGGCCAACGGTTCAATTTCTCAAATATGATTTTTCAGGGGATGTTAAGGCATCATTCCCTAAAGAGTGGGAAGTTTTTAATGTATCCTAGATTTTTGGCAGAAATAATTGCACACACTTGCACCACTTCTCATTTACATAAGAGGATACATGTTTCCCACAGGCACTCACTATCTTCCATCAAAAGACTTTTAAAACAAAGTGCCAATTTTTTGAGTGTAGATGTTCCATTGCCTTCTGCAATGATGAACATCATTCCAAGAAACAGAGGAGAGGGTCCTGAGCAGGCTCAGCCTATCATCACTGCTACACCCCCAGGACCCCAACCCCCTCCTCATGATACACAAATTCCTTCTGTTCCTTTTCATCAGCCAAGATCCACACTAAAATTTCTATACAAAAGGAAAAGAGGACCAGGAGCTCCTTCCTCCTCAGCCCTCAGACAAGAGCCATATAACCCTGTGCAGGAGGACACTTCTGCACAGAATATACAAAGGGTACACATTGAGGACACTCCCATCCTCACTCAGGAGGTGAACATCTCTCCAGAGATTGTTCATATGGGTTCTGTGGCTGGCACTACTGCTGTCTCTGCACAAGAGGCACAGGACAGTGCCAACATCATTAAGACCACGCCCATGGCAACAGCAAGTGTGCAAACACAAGCTGGAAGTCCCCAGAACCAAGAACAGAGGGGCCCAGAGGTTTCTACTTCTGGTATTCATGCCAGTGATAGATCACAAGCACCACAGTTGTTTTCTGATCTTGAGGCTAGTCTGCAACTCATGCTTTTGACGGATCGTAAGATGAAACCTGTTGTAGCAATGTTGGAATACCAAAAGTCCATCATTGCTGCATAGGGTGCACAAATTATAGCCCTAAAGCAAGCAGAAGTGGCTCAAAATCAGAGAATGGATTATCTCCATAAGGGGTTTACCCTTTGTGGAAATAAGATCATTCAATTAGAGCGGTTGATTCAATCCCAAGTGGCAAAGGTTGTAGGTCATCCTGACCAAACCAATGCTTCCAAAAAGGGGGAGAATCAGGAGTTTCCAAAAGCAGTCCAAGCAGCTCCAACAGAATCAGTCCAAGCAGCCTCAACAGTTCCACCTTCTAGGCTAACAGTCCCAACAACTTCTCAAGCTGTTAGCCTAGAAACTCAAGCTGCCTCCTCAAAAGCAACTGGAGTTGTTATAAGGGAAGGTGTTCAAGCTCCAATTAGTACAGTCCAAGCTACATCCTCTGCTATAAAAGATAAGGGCAAGGGCATTCTCATTGAGTCTCCAAAGCACAAATTTTCTTTCAGAGAAGCCCAGATTGCCTTTGATGCTGAAGTTGCCAGAAAGATAGCAGAAGAACAGGATCAAGAGTTAGACCAACAAACCCAGCCCCCAATGGAAGATGATGAAACCTTAGGTGATTACCTAAAGGGGTTTGTGGTCAAACAAGGAGAAAAGAATAGGAAGCTGCCAACAGGGCACTCTAAGGCTGAGCATAGAAGATTTCTGATCAATTTTGCCTTTGCAGCTGGCATTCCAAAGAAAATGGCTCAGTCCATGACCACTGAAAGGCTGCAAGAGATCCATGACAAAGAAATGGACAAAAGAAAGAAAACAAAGTCTCCCAAGAAGTCCAACCATCCCAAGAACCAGTTCAAACTGGTAAAAGTCATGTTCAAGCTGCTACCAGTGCACCTGCTCCTTCTGATCAAGCTGTTGCTTCCATTCCTGCATCTGAGTCATTATCACAAGCAATGCTGCATCAAGTTAAAAAGGTGTTGTTTGAGCAACAACTGCAAAAGGCCATGGAAATAGAGAAATTGATTGACCAGCATGACTTTACTAAGCCTCTTATCAACTACTGGTATGCCAAGCCACTGGACAATATTGACTTAAGAGTTCAGTTTGTATTGAGAAGGGAATCTGGTCCAGAAGAAGAGTATGACACATTCTGGCATATGGTTCAAAAGTTGACCAGAGATGAGCTAACAAAGATGCATAATATTGGGTCTGTGACACAAGTAAGATCTGCTCTACCACAACTGAAACAAGTCATCAAAGATCTGAAGTCCATTGTTGACCCTGAGTCTATAAGAAAAGACATTATGGATGCCAACAAGAAGGGAATGAAGATCAAGCAAGTTGATCTGTTTGTCAAATCAAGGACTTACAGAATCAAATTTTCAGATGGATCTGGTATGTTCTTTAATCTTGAATTCTATGATATACCAAAGGAAATGCTACTCCAGATGAAATCTGTTAGGATATCTTGTGATAGAGATGAGATGAAGAAAGAATTTTTGAAGGCTGTAAATCAGAAACTTGCACAGTTATAAGTTTTTGAAAGCCTTGGTTTGTAAATAACAGTTTACTTATTCATTTCCATTTTTGTATAGAACTTAAAGTCTTGTGTAAAGAATTTAAGTTAGGGGGAGATTGTTGGGAAATAGTCTAAGTAAGTTCAAGCTGTTGAACTGTTAGTAGAGTTTATATGTAAATACAAAGTTCATGCTGTTAGTTGAAGAAACTCGAGCTGCCAGTGTAAAAGTTCAAGCTGCCAGAGTAAATCAACTCGAGCTGCTCTGTTCAAGCTGTCAAGTGATTCAAGCTGCTCAACAGTTTCATCAACAGAAAGTGTTGATTTTCAGGAAAAGATATCTACACGAAGATTCCAGCATATCTACTATCAGAGAAGTCATAGTCCTTCAAGGAAACAAATCAAGAAGCAATATAAATACATAGAATAGGTCTTTCTATTGTATAGGAGTTTTCTGCATATTCAAGTTTGTAATTGCGTTTTGTTTAAGTTTTCATAAGCCTCTAAGGTTGTAAAACCCTAAGAATAGTTTGTGTTCTTCGTCTAATCAAACAGATTAGAGGTGATTGTAATCATTGAAATCAGCAATACAAGCAGTTTTGATTATTTCTTGTGTTTATCTACTATTGATTCTGAAAGCTTTTGTTAAAATAATTGAGTGTTATTCCGCAAACTTCTTAATTAAACTTTGATTCAAAGCAAGATTATTGATTTATACTCTGATAAATTCAAATCAGTTAGTCTTGGTTAATTACTTTTAGATCCTGACACAGCACTGTTCGTTGGAGCTGCTAGAGCCTGGTGGAAAACACAAAGGAGCATCTATGGTGAGGAAGCAATTATGACAATGGACTGGGAGCAGTTCTTGGAGATGTTCAACGCCAAATACTGTCCAACAGACAAACAAGATGAACTCGAGATGCAGTTGATGCAGTTGAAACAAGGAACTAAGACCGTTGATGAATACGAGCATGAGTTCTCGAGACTTTGCGGCTACTCGTCATATCAAGTATGTTGGGAAATATTCTAAGTAGTCCAAACTGTTAGTTAGATTTCTCAGACTGTTAGTAGATTTTCTGTGTAAGTACAAAGTTCATGCTGTTAGTTGAAGAAGTTCGAGCTGCTAGTATAAAAGTTCAAGCTGCCAGACTAAATTCATTCAAGCTGCTCTGTTCAAGCTGCTAAGTGATTCAAGCTGCTCAACAGTTTCATAAACAGAAAGTGCTGATATTCAGGAAAAGATATTTACACGAAGATTCCAGCATATCTACTATCAGAGAAGTCACAGTCCTTCAAGGAAACAAATCAGAAAGCATTATAAATACATAGAATAGGTTTTTCTATTGTATCAAGTTTCTGCATGTTCAAGTTTGTATTTTGCTTTTTGTTTAAGTTTTCATAAGCCTCTAAGATTGTAAAACCCTAAGAACAATTTGTGTTTTTCGTCTAATCAAACAGATTAGAGGTGATTGTAATCATTCAGTTCAGCAATACAAGCAATTTCGTTTATTCATTTATATTTATCTGTTATGGATTCTGAAAACTTTTATTAAAGTAATTAAGTGTTATTCCGCAAACTTCTTAATTAGACTTTGATTCAGTACAAGATTATTGATTTATACTCTGATCAATTCAAATCAGTTAATCTTAGGTAGTTACATTTAGATCCTGACAAGTGGTATCAGAGACACAGGTCATTCTTTGTTTCAAAGTCAGAAGCTTTTTTTTACAAAATTTTAATTTTTTGCAATGGAATTTGATAATAGCAGTAGTGGATCTGGGCAAGGACTCAAAGTGCCTATGCTCAAGCCCACTGAGTTTGAGATGTGGAAACTCAGGATTCAACAGCATATTCAATTCATTGATTATGCCATATGGGAAGCTGTTGAATTTCCTCCTGCAGTTGATGTCGAACTTGATGCTGAGGGAAAACCCATCAAAACTCCTCCAAAAACTGAACTTGAAAGAAAGGCTAGAATGAATGAAGTGAAAGCTCTTACACTTCTACAAATAGCCATTCCTAATGCTTATCAACATCGGTTTAAAAAGTTTATACTGCTCATTCTCTTTGGATTGCTTTAGAGAAAAGATTTGCTGGGAATGCCAGTACCAAGAGAAATCAAAAGGATCTTTTGAAACAACAGTGTGAGAAATTTTCTGGTGGCAAGAATGAAAACCTTACTCAAATCTTTGACAGGTTCAACAAACTGATAAGTGAATTGAAGAGTGCAAAAGTCAGCCTGGATCAAGATGAAGTCAACAGAAAATTCCTTAGATCTCTTGGTGAAGAGTGGACAGTCTATGCTGCTCAATGGAGAACAAAAGACACTCTTAATGAAATAGAGCTGGATGATCAGTACAACAGTCTGACAGTGTTTGAAACTGAAATTGACACTAAAAAGAAATATTTTTCTTATAATCACAACACTGCTCTACTGTCATCTGAAAAATCTAATATGGTGTGTTAAAGGTAAAAACTCAGGTGAACCTGTTGATACAAATGTTGAAACTGCCAAGTCTAAAGTTGAGACTGCTAGTGCAAATTCTCAAGCTGTTAGCACTACAGACTCAGTTCAGACTGTTAGGCTCAAAATTGGGACTGGTAATGGATCATCTGAGACTGTTACTGAAAAGAATGGACAAAATACCTGGATACCTCATGTGATAACTAAGTACTCTCCACAAAATCCATCAGTGGATCTTACTAAGTATAAGAAATCAAAGACAGTGTTTAGTTATGTAAATGCACAAGGACAACCCAAAACCAACTTTGTTTGGGTTTACTCCACTACTAACTAAGCTTTTATTTGTGCAGAGCAACCACAGGTCACCACATAAAACAAGATTGCATTTGGACAGTGGATGCTCTAGGCACATGACAGGCAATTCTGAGTGCTTGTCAAATTTCAAAGGCTTTGAAGGAGGATTTGTTGCATGTGGAGGCAACTTCAAAGGAGTTAAGGTTACAGGTAAAGGTACTGTTAATGCAGGCAACATGATTTTCAATGATGTTTTGTATGTTGAACAGCTTAAGTATAACTTATTGAGTGTGTCTCAAATCTGTGACAAACAAAATATTGTTTTATTTACAGATTCTGAGTGCATTGTCCTTTCAAAAGATTTTACAATTCCTAAAAATCTTATCTTATTAAGAACACCAAGAAAGGACAATGTATACTGTTTGGACACAGAACTTCTATCCAAATCAAGTAATTTAAGCTGTTTAATATCCAAAGCATCATGCAATGAGTCTGCTCTTTGGCACAGAAGGATGTATCACATGAACTTCAAATCCATGAATGTTTTAGTCCAAAAGAACTTGGTAAGAGGATTACCACAAAAGGAGTTCATATGTGATGATCATTGTGTAGCATGTCTTAAAGGCAAGCAACACAAAACTTCTCATAAGGCCAAAGAAGTAAATTCAATCTCATCTACTCTTCATCTGATTCATATGGAGCTATTTGGTCCAACTTCTGTTTTGAGTTTGAATAAAAGGGCTTACTGTTTAGTCTTTGTTGATGATTTCACCAGATTTACTTGGGTTTACTTTCTTAGGTCTAAAGATGAAACTGCTGAGCTAGTTAAGTCATTTATTCTTAAGATAGAAAACCAATCCAACTCAAAAGTCAAAGTGATAAGATCAGACAATGGAACTGAGTTTAAAAACCATATTTTAAACAGTTTTTGTGAGTCCAAAGGTATTGCTAGCAATATAGTGCACCAAGAACACCATAGCAAAATGGTGTAGCTGAAAGAAAGAACAGAACATTAATTGAGGCTGCTAGAACCATGCTAGCTGATTCAAAACTGCCAATGACCTTTTGGGCAGAAGCAGTCAATACAGCCTGTTATGTTCTGAATAGGGTTCAGGTTGTTCAATCACAAGGGAAAACTCCATATGAGTTATTCCATAATAGACTACCCTTAATAGCCTTTTTCAAATCTTTTGGTTGTCCATGTACCATTCTTCACACTAAGACTCACTTAGGGAAGTTTGAAAGTAAGGCTGAAGAAGGTTTCTTTGTAGGATACTCAAATCAAAGCAAAGCCTATAGAGTATATAACAGTGTGTCTAAAACCATTGAAGAAAGTGCCAATTTTGAATTCAATGAAAATACTGCAAATATCAAAGGTACTGGTCCTGATTAGTTGTTTGATTTAGATTCACTAACAAATTCTCTGAGCTTTGTTGAGTATACTGCAGAATCTGATGAACACAGGATTGATGCTGTCAATGCAAATTCTCATGCTGGAAGCACAAATGATCAAGTTGTTGGCACAAAGTTTCAAACTGCTGCAGATTCAAATAAATGGGATGAGTATACAGTTCTACCACTTCTGTCTTGTGACCCTCCAGGGGTTCTAAATGATCCACTTGATTCAAATCCAAACAATGAAGTGCAACTCCCAAGTCATGAGAGAACAGTTCCAACACAAAGGGAAACAGTCCCAGATTCAAGTCAAGCTGTTCCAGAACCTGAACCATCAACTGCTCCTGATGGAGATGGTACAAATCTTGGATCCTCTTTTCAGACAGATAGAGAGCCTACACTCAGGGTTCACAAGTATCATCCTCTCAATCAAATAATGGGTGATCCACGTACACCTGTGCAAACAAGGACAATGGTCCACAAGGAGACTGCTGCTGTTGAACCAGCAGTTCCTGAATTTAGTCTAGCTGCATTTGAACATGCCTATTTCATGTCTCAGCTAGAACCTAAAAAGGCATCAGAGGCTTTGAAAGATTCATCCTGGATTGAAGCAATGTAGGAAGAGATACTACAATTCAAGATTCAGAATGTATGGACACTTGTTGATCTTCCTAAAGGAAAGAGAGCCATTGGTACAAGATGGGTGTTCAGAAACAAGAAGGATGAGAGAGGGATAGTTATCAAGAACAAAGCAAGACTAGTAGCACAAGGGTACACTCAAGAGGAAGGCAATAAGTTATGATGATGTATTTGCTCCAGTGGCAAGAATTGAAGCCATCAGACTGTTTTTAGCCTATGCAAGCTTCAAAGGTTTTAAAGTGTATCAAATGGATGTGAAGTCTGCTAATCTGTATGGCACAATTGAAGAGGAGGTCTACGTATGTCAGCCTCCTGGTTTTGAGGTATACAAGTATCCAGACAGAGTCTACAAACTAGACAAGGCTCTCTATGGACTCCACCAAGCTCCTAGAGCATGGTATGACACTTTGTCATCCTATCTTCTACAGAATGGGTTCAAGAGAGGTACTCTGGACAAAACACTATTCACAAAGTCCATCAAATCTGATATTCTGCTTGTACAGATATATGTTATGATATCATCTTTGGGTCAACCAATGACAGTCTGTGCAAAGAGTTTGAGGCTTTAATGCACAAAAAGTTTCAAATGAGTTCAATGGGAGAACTCACCTTCTTTCCAGGATTACAGGTCAAGCAGAAGCCCTCAGGTCTCTTCATAAGTCAATCAAAGTATGTTAAAGACATACTAGAAAATTTTGGGTACGAAGATACCAAAGTTGCAAGTACTCCCACAAACAGCTCCATACAGACAAAGATGGAATACATGTGGACATTCATCAATACAGATCCCTTTATAGGATCTCTTATGTATCTAACATCTTCTAGACTTGTAATTATGTTTGCTGTTTGTGTTTGTGCCAGGTTTCAATGTTCTCCAAAGGACTCGCATCTGGTTGCTGTTAAAAGAATCTTTAGATATCTCAAAGGCCAACCACATTTGGGCCTCTGGTATCCTAAAGACTCTCCTCTTGAGTTAACAGCCTATTCTGACAGTGATTATTGTAAGGTCTACACACTATAGATCTATCTAGACGCGGAACCGTCAACGAGTGCGGAATCCTCGTTAACGGGTAGACGGTAACAACACTCACCAGAAACACGGAGACTATCAACGAGCTGCACGAACTACACAAGAACGCACCTACCTGAAGATTCTCTCCGAAACGACACTAACACTGATGATAAACTAGAAATCGCTTAATGCTTAATCACTCTCGAATTCTGCAAAAAGTCTGATAATATTTCGAGTCTATCCCTAATTATAGAGGCTAATTCGAGTCTGTCATGGGCCAAACTCGAATCAGGCCCAAAGCCCATTCGAGTTTGTCCCATCTGACATTCTCGAATTTGCCTAAGTAAGCATATTCGAATCTGTCTAACTGACCCATTCGAATCTGACCTAGATTCGAATCCTAGTCCTTAGACATTTCGAATCTACTTTTTCACATAATTAACTTAGAATTGAAACTTATGTTTTTAACTTATGTTTGATTTTATCTTTGATCTTTATGTTTGAACTTCTTGTAATACGTTACATTAAGTTCAAACATACAATCAATAACTGACAAACATATATATCAAACACTTGTTAATTCTCAATACTTTGAATATTACCAAAATGCTAGAACATTTAGACTGCTATCGTCACACAAGGTGTACCAACAGACTCCCCCTTGACGATAGCTTCTAACTATTTACATCAAGTTTAAGTACAAGATCTATATATACTACTACCTGCGTATATACCTGTATCTATACAAACTTTTACTACCTTCTGGAACTTCCTGGCTTCAGATCTCCATTCTCTAATAAAGAAGACAGGTTGATCATGTAGCTTCTTCAGGTCGTCCTTCGATAGATTTATTAAGTGCAGTGAATTATACACTCTCAAAGTCATTTTGTCATGTGTATCTTCCATGACTGCTTCAGCTGTATTATAATCGACGTACCACCATTTCATGTTGCTCAAAATATTCTGTGGCATCGATTTCATAGGCACCCTTTTCAAGCATTTGACGGGTTTATAAACCATTTTGGCCCAAGGCCTTCCCGTATGAGGATCTATCCTTGATCCATCCTCTACTCTTTTGCCTGATCTCGACTTAAGTCTTTCAAACTTTCCAGAACGGCCCTCTTTTCTTATTATCTTCGCCATAACTTCAGCATACGGGTCCTCGCCGATATTGATCAGTTCTTTCCATGCTAACTCCTTTACTTCAATCTTGTGCAGTGTATTGAATGCTTTCAGTGTTTGCCTCAAGTATTGAAGACCATCTCTCCTTTTCAAAATAAACAGCTGCAGTTCTCGGTCAAAGAACCAGCTTATAATTACTCCTTAGAAATTTCCAGCACCCGGAATTCTCATCTTCTTTTTCATCTTCAGCTGTTCTTTCTTTTCTTCCTTTTTGAACCAAAGCTTTATCAACTCAGCTCTAGATGGCTCTTTCTCTGCTTCTTCAAGTTCTGAGTCTTCGACTGAGGCTATCTTGATGTCATCTATGTCAATCACATTGTGATTATTGCCCACGTATAATTCCGTGATAGGTTGTGAATTTATGATCACCTCGTTGACGTTATCGTCTCGTCCTCTATCACTTCGTCGTCAGATTTCCAATCAACAATCTCCTCAGGAATGAATTCCCCTTCCTCCAACTCTTCTGTTTCATCTTCAAAATCAAATTCCATTAGCTCTTCCTCAATGTCTTTTAGCGCATCTATCATATCGCTATCCAAAGTTCTTGAGGAACCAGCCTCTCCTACTTCACCTCGCAGCTGACTCGGCTCCCCCTGAGACTGAGCATCCTGAGCAGCAGAAAAATCTACTGGCTCATTCTGTATTTGAGTGTTGGGATCATTGCCTTGGTCATCTTCATTATCATCATCATCCCTCGGCCGCTTCACTTGATCACGGCACGATGTCTCCCCCTGAGCCTGTAAATTTTTCATTAATTGCTCAACCAGGGAGCGCATCGATCTAAGTTCAGCTGCTTGATCAGCGACAAAAGTCTTTAACTCTAAGTTCTCTTCCTGAACATTTTCCACTATCTTTTTCAGATCGGCATTCTCGTTATTAAGATTTGCATTATGATTCTGAATCTCACCGATAGCCGTTGTTAGGCCAAAGATTTGGATCTCCTGGAAGTCAACTCTATCTTTTAGTTGCAAAAACCTTTGATTTTCGGCGTAAGTGGATGAGGTGGATGGAATGGACTGTATCGGAGTTGGAATGATCGGTGATGGGATATACGGTTCAGCATGTGGTGGTGATGGTGGAATGGTCGATTGGATAGGCGGAGGTTGAGATACTTCAGGCCGTGCGGCTGAAGCTGAGGAAGATCCTTGCATAAACCGATGGCGTTTAGCCCGTTGCCTTGTCACTAATGGTGCAACCTCTTCTTCTTCAAAATCAGTGTCATCAGACTCTCGTGATGCTCTACGCCTCGAAGCTTCTTCATTTACTACCAACCTTGATCCATAAGTTCCCATTTGAACAGGAGGTTCTGTAGATACGGACTCTGGAGCTTCAACCTCTATCTCCTCCATATCTTCTGACTCAGTTGCTGACGATGACACATCATTACCAGTTTGCTCAGGTTCATATTCATCAACATCCCTAAGAACATCTTCTTCTCCCTCTGGAGGCTCTAGCAATTCACCAACTAATGCTGCAGATATTTCTTCATTGGCATGAGGACCAGCTTCCCAAATTTCATGTAGTGTTTGACACAACTGATCGGATTCAACTGGTACATTTGATGGCCCTGCTTCTTGTACCTCTTGCTGATGACTTGTAGAAGGCCTAGTTGCCTGAGTTTGACTCGCGGTAGCTCTTTGGCGTCTCCTTTGTGGCTGCGCACGCGGTTGTTGTCGTTGTGGTTGTTGTGGCTGTCTGAGTTGAACTTCCACTTCTCCTGCCCAGTTGGCATTATCTGGTGCTTCAAAGTTCCTATCAATTACTGCCCCAAACAACGGTCGTTCGACTGGAACTGCCAACCTTCCTCTATGCGAGGAGCAATCAGCAAAAATCCTTTTGTCCATCACCGCTACGCTTTGGATCTCATTTTGCTGCGGCAAATTCGGCAAGAAGTGCCTGATGAGCATCATTATGAAACGAGGATATAGGAGAAAGTGTTGCTGCTCTGGAGCCGTAATTTGATGAACGAACTCCGAGAAAAACATTTGAGAAAAGCTGAAGGGCTGATTATAAACTAAAGCGATCATCCCAGATTGGATCTTCGAGACGATATAATCGAAAACAGCTTTCTTGGCCGCAAAACAGACCATAAACATATGCGCCAAAAATCTCCATTGACCTATTAGCCCACTCTTCATATACGATGTTTTTGTAACATCCAAGCTGTAACCCATCCGCAGAAAAGCTACTTGCCTAATACTTAAGAGAAAGTCAATAGGCCCAGACTCTTCTTCCTGAGATCCTAGCTGGAAAACCTGACGCAGCATATCAGCAGAAAACACCAATGGTTGTCCTGCTATCCTTGTTCTCAAAACTGTTGGAGTGACGGAACAATCAACTTGTAAGTGCTCGTAAAACTGTCGTACATATGGAATAACAATTTGAATACTATGAGACAATGCAAATGCAATCCTAGACTCTACTAGGAAATCCATCATCTGACGAAAACCCTGCGCCTCAGGGATATGATGGTCGTGGGGAATGACCATATTATGCTTCGGCACGAATACTCGAACAGCCATATCTGCACAATAGATAAACTATTAGAATTATTAAAAATCAATAAACTTGTTTAAATTCAAATTTGTTTTACTTTGAACTTGTTTAAGTACAAAATCCAACACAAATGAATTTCCACAAGTTTAATTAAATTTAAATTGAATAATTCATATAAAATGACATATTCGAATAAGCAGATTCGAAGAAACCCTTTTTCGAGTTTGATGACACATTCGAATGAAATGACCTTCTCGAGTTTATTGACAAACTTGAGAGTGGTCTTGAACAGATTCGAACCCGTCGGCCCAACTCATCACCAAAACCCATGATTTTAACCTTTTAGGACTCAGAAAATTACATTCATTAGCCCTACTAGGTACTAATTACAGATATATGCATTTAATTTGACTAGTTACCGGTCCAAACTTTGTAATTTTGAAACACACGATTTCGACCTATAAACTTTCAAATATCGGTGATATTTGGCTTAAATGGTGTATTAAACTACATGAATCTTGTACAACCAAGTTGATTATACCTAGAAGTATCAGTAGAATCGAACACCCAAGTAAGAAACTCGACAAATTGTCGTTTTTGTGGAAAACGGTAGACTCGAGAGAAATAGATTCGAGATCGCCAGTTAGATTCGAGAGGATAGATTCGAAAACAGATAAGAGTAATGACAATCACTGTTAGCCTATTTATAACACATACCTTCGAATCTATGGCCAAAGTCGAATCTACTGACAGATTCGAGACCACCCTATTTCGAGTTTAAACTAAACTCGAATTACCCAAAACACTTAGAAAATTTCGAAAATTTTGAAATAAATTCAACTTTTTTCAACTTTTTCAACCTTATTGTGTAACGGAATAAACTATGCCAAATCTTTTACCCTAAGCACAAGATTTTCACGCAGTGTTTATTTTATTCAACTGTGAATGCACCCACAGTTATCTTCGACCCTTTTCCTAAGAAGAAAAATAAAAATAAAAATAAAATAATATAAAATAATATATACTAAGGTAAAGTAAAATAAAATAAAAATAAAAATAAGTAAAAATAAAAATTTTAAAATTTTGACCAAAAATTTAACTTAGACATAAACTATACTTATTAAGATTTACAACCTATGCTAAACACTTAACAAAATAATTTTGATGAGCATAGTCAAAGAAAGGTTCAATCAGATAGCGGTGTCAGATACTCACTTTCAGTACTTAAACTTTCACACTTAGGAATTTTTGATTCCTTTGATTGTTTGTCGTGAAATACCCATTTAGCCGATTGTTGGTATTTACCCCTTTAAACATGCTACATTTCGTAATATCCCTTGGCATTTTTATTTATCATGAAATTATCTTACGTGACTCAGACATAGACATACTTTTATGATCAAGGCATACAGACTAAGATTCTAACTTGTTGGTATTTGCAAACTTTCTTTAAAAGACAAACATCGGACACATGTCTGTATTTTCATACAACAAAGTGTCTTAGTTTGACTTAAGGTTTATTCTTAAAGCTAGCAAGACAGCAGTGACAGGTCTGTACCGACGTACAACAAAGCGACTTATCTTGCTAACCCGAATCAAAACAGAGGCAACAGGTCTGTATTACGTACAACAGAGTTACATGTTTTTGACTCTCAATTTTGTATGATTTTTCTATTCTTTCCATTTTTAGATGTATTTGATGTTGCTATACATCCCCAGAAAGTTTGCATACCTCATTTAGACTCAAAGTTTGTATGTCTTGTACATAAAAATTAAGACCGATTGGTCGTACATCTAAGTTAGCGACACGTTTTACTTTTTCTTGAATATTTTATTAGCCTTGAGACTCCCTAGATGTATTATGCCTACCAACACATCAAACTTAAATCAAGTATAATACTTAGAATTTTAGGTGCTTTATGTGTGAAAGCCTAAACACTTAAGATTTGTAACGACTGTGCTAATTTTCGTCACTTTGAACCTATGCTTCTAAGACTTACCTCCTTTTTCTGATATTCTCTTTTTTTGTATTTTTATGATTTTCTTTTTTTTTCTTTTGTCTTTTTCATAAGAAATAGCAATAAAAGAAGATAACCTACTAACTTACTAAAAGTAGAAACTTACTAAAAATAGAAACTATCCTATATTAGCAGACTTACTATAAAAAGAAAGAAATACTACAACTATAAAAGGAAATAAACCACTACTAAGGTCAAATTACTCTGGGTTGCGCATTCCATTTAGTTGAATTAAATATTCAAACCGTGACTTATCAAATGCTTTGGTAAATAAATCTGCATTATTATCGTCCGTTGCCACTTTTACCAATTTGATTAAGTTCTTTTCTGCACAATCACGAATAAAATGATGCCTTATGTCTATGTGCTTTGTTTTACTGTGCTTAACTGGATTATTAGTTATTGCGATAGTAGATTGATTGTCTATCCTAATAGGAGTTTGAGTATAAGCCAAACCGTAATCCCGCAATTGTTGTTGTATCCACAGAACCTGTGAGCAGCAACTACCAGCAGCAACATACTCGGCCTCGCACGTTGACACGGCTACCGACGTCTGTTTCTTGCATTGCCAGGATACCAGTCTCCCTCCTAGGAATTGACAACCTCCAGTTGTTGATTTGCGCGTCAAGTTGCATCCGCCGTAGTCAGAATCCGTGAATGCCTCCAACTCTAGATCTCCCTCCGTGTGATACCGAAGTCCCAGCTTCGGTTTCGACTTGAGGTACCGTAGAATCCGCTTCACAGCTTTCATGTGCATCTCCTTCAAATTAGCTTGAAACCTAGCACAAATACACACAGCAAACATGATGTCAGGTCTTGAAGCAGTTAAATACATAAGTGATCCAATCATGGCCCGATATAACGTCGGATCCACATCGGTATCACTTTCAGTACCCGGTCCGAGATTATGATTCACTTGAATCGGCGTGCTGAAATGGGCAGTCAATTTTGTTCCTTCCATCCCGAAGCGTTCTAATATGTCATAGACATACTTCATTTGATGGATAAACATACCATCCTTCTGCTGGTCAACTTGTAACCCCAAAAAGAAATTTAACTCTCCCATTGCACTCATCTCGAATATCGACTTCATCACCTTCTCGAAATCTTTGCACATTTGATCGTCTGATGATCCAAAAATGATATCATCTACGTACACTTTTACCAAGATGAAGTGTTCTCCCTTTCTTTTAACGAACAGCGTACTATCTATCCTACCCCTTTCAAACCCGTTTTCTAATAAATGGTTGGATAGAGTCTCATACCACGCCCTTGGTGCCTGATGCAATCCATATAGAGCCTTATCTAAACGATATACTCTATCAGGATATTTTGGATCTGTAAATCCGGGCGGCTATTCTACGTACACCAGCTCCTTCACTTTTCCATATAGGAAGGCACTCTTAACATCTAGTTGATATACCTTAAAGCCCTTGAAGGAAGCAAAAGCCAGAAACAACCTAATGGCTTCTAGCCTAGCTACTGGCGCAAACACCTCATTGTAATCGATTCCCTCCTCTTGGTTGAAACCCTTTACAACTAGCCTAGCCTTATTGCGAGTGACTATACCCCGATCGTCTCTTTTGCACTTAAAAACCCATTTGGTTCCTATGGCAACTTCCCCTCGAGGTAATGGAACTAACTCCCACACTTCTAGTTTCCTAAACTGCGAAAGTTCTTCCTGCATCGCTTCAACCCAGGAGTTATCCTTAAGTGCCATTTGCACATTCTTAGGCTCTACTTGCGATATGAAACAAGAATAGAGACATGTATGATGTGCCTCGGAGTCGTTTATCATCGACAACAACACAGTGTTGTTATTCACACTACTCCTAGTCTTCACACCGTCGTTAGGATTTCCTATGATGCTTTCTATAGGATGGTTCTTGTTGATC
This sequence comes from Centrapalus pauciflorus, assembly GCA_020465985.1. NCBI lineage: Eukaryota > Viridiplantae > Streptophyta > Magnoliopsida > Asterales > Asteraceae > Centrapalus > Centrapalus pauciflorus. Next base: position 140,444 of record JAANYP010002257.1, read on the forward strand.
CTAGAGGTCTTTATCTCGTCAACTCTCAGATTATCTCCTAAGTTCGATCCTATTTCACCTAATGAGGGAACAGACTCAGATTCCACATTTTCCTCCTCGTGGACAGTTTCCTCAGAGTTAGAACTTGTTGCCTGAGTCTGATTCTCAGTTCTAGGTGCTTCTGGATCAGCAACTTCTGGAGATCCATCTTCAGTCGCAGTAGGCTCGGATGCGGATTGAAATGTAGTCCTCGGAAAGGTATGACCATCGTCATTCAGATGCAACGTCGCCATGTCCTTTTCGATTGTACCTGCATTTTCAGCCAAAGGAATGTTAAATGACTCAAATAATTTATCATAGTCAAATATCCATTCCGGACCTGTTTGGGGTTCATGTGTATAACTTGTGACTTTAATGTTATACACAATTTCCACTGTACCATTTGTTTTATTAAAAACCCGTTTGTTTGGTGAGTTCGGCACATAACCTAGGAAGTATCATTCGTCAGCCTTTTCACCAAACTTAGGTTGATGTTTTGTTCGTAATAGAGTGCATGGTACCCCAAACGGTTCGAAGCCAGTTAAATTAGGTGGCCGTTTGTTCAAATATTCATAACAGGTTTTGTTCAAAGATTTGACAGTTAGGACTCTGTTTAAAATATGACATGCAGTATTCACTGCCTCCCCCCAAAACATGGTAGGAAGCTTTGAATCCGAAAGCATAGTCCTAGCTGCCTCAATCAGTGTCCTGTTTTTACGTTCGGCCACCCCATTTTGTTGAGGCTCATATGGTGCACTAAATTGATGCACTATGCCCTTTGAGAGGCAATATACACCAATTACAGTGTTTTTGAACTCAGTTCCATTATCACTACGTATCCTTTTAACCCGTGTTCCGTAGGAATTCTCCACTTGGTCTAAGAACCCGATGAGCTTGGAAGCCGTCTCGTCCTTTGTACCTAGAAAGCAAACCCAAGAAAATCGTGAGTAATCGTCAGTGATAACTAAACAGTACCAACTACCTCCTATACTCCTTTTGCTGATTGGTCCGAAGAGATCCATATGCAACAAATCGAATGTAAAGGTTATGGAATTCTGAGTCTTGGACTTGTGTGTCTTCTTATGTTGTTTGCCCTTCTTGCATGGTAGACACTTGTCCTCGAACTGAAAGCTCTTCATAGGCACACCTTGCACCAACCCATTTTTCGTTATGTAGTTCATTTTTCTTAGGTGCAAGTGAGCCATGCGTCTGTGCCACAACACTGATTCCGTCTCCGAAGCTTTGGATAACAGACAGATTGGCCCCATTGAAGTCTCCGACTTGTTCATATCAAGCATGTACAAGTCATTCTTCCTTGGTGCCCGCATCAATATCCATTCTTCAGGAATCTTGAAACCCGGTTTTAGCACTAACGCTTCAGTGTCTGTGAACAACACTGAATTCTTCTTGTCACAGATTTGAGATACACTAATGAGATTGTGAACCAGTTTATCAACATGATAAACTTGATCCAACTTGATTGTCCCATTAGTGACCACTCCGGTACCTGTGATGTTTCCTCCTTTATTTCCCGCGAATGATACAAATCCCCGATTCCCACCCTTGAAGTCTGTAAGGAGACTTCTTTCCCCTGTCATGTGCCTGGAGCATCCACTGTCGACGAACCATTTGTTGTTTGGACCTGTGGTAATCTCCTGCACATGAAAGAAAATAGGTTAGTTATCACGGGGAACCCAAGCCATAACTGACTTGGTTATACCATTCTCGTCCACATACTTAAACTCTTTCAAATACCCATCTCGCCTTTCAGGTGACTTGGGTCGTTGAACAGGAGTTTGTTGTGGTGCCAAGTGATGTAAATTCACTCTTTGCCTTTGAGTAGGCATTTGTTGTGGAGCTCTAGAATAATTCCGATTATATTGCATTTCAGATTGTGATCCCTGAGCTCTTACCGGTGTGTGATGCCTAATAGGAGTGTGTGACCTAACCGGAGTGTATGCTCTGCTAGGTGTTGTGCTCCTATATTGTTGTTGAGGTCCAGACCTAGATTGATTTACGACTCTATTCGGTGAATTTGTCCAAACCACTTCTTTTGGTCCAACCTTTACCGGTGTTTGTTTCACAACTTGTTTTGGTGCGGCCTGCACAGTTTTCTCGGTACTCTGAGAACTACTAGTGCTCGCCACATTTGTTTAGGGTTTAACTGGTGTTGGCTTCCCTGTCTTAGGTGTAACTTCAGTTTTCCTAAGCGGACAGTTAGAAGCAACATGCCCCTTTTCATGACATCTGAAGCAAGACATCTTATCAATGGACTTCTTGTGTGTGCCCTTAGACTTAGGTGTCTCACTAGTGTCTTGGTCCTTTTGTACATCTATCGCGACTGGTTCATCGTCCTGATCATTAAAATCAATTTTATGTTTTCCTGCAGGTGTTTCACTGGAGGAAGACACAAATTTGACTTTCTTAACCTTGACGGTTGTATCAGTCGCCTTAGGTGTATTTTCTACTACAGGCTCAGATATAGGTACAGGTATGTCCTCTAAGTCTACTAATTTATCAGTTTTCTCCTGAGGTTGAGGCACGTAGTTAGTATTAAAAGGTGGAGGAATTTCATGAAATCCTAGACCTACAGGCTTTTTAGATTGGCGTTGAGCGTCTAAAACTTTCCCTAGGTTCAGGCTTGAATTCCTAAACTTCTCTAGCTTACTATTGGCCTCTGCTACCTTTACCTTTGTTTCAGCTAGCTCTATGTCTTTGTCCTTATGATTTTTAGTCAAGGCCACTAGATGCTCATACATAAGCTCGAACCTAACACACTGCTCACTCAGTTTGTCTTTCAGAACTATTACATCTTGGGCATCAGCCTTACGTTTTTCTTTAAGATCTTGCTTAATGTCATTTAGGCTAGCGTTATCAGCTTTTAAAGACTCATTTTGAGCAGTTATGTTTTTATGTGATTCTAAGACTAGATTCAACCTATCGTTAGAAGTAACACATAACATGCATAATTCATGAAAAAGAGAGTAAGTCAGACTAACCTTTGTGTGGTCGGATTCCACGTTGGCCATTTGAGCGGCAAACTCTAGAAGCGTCTGATCATTCGTCTTCTCCACCCACATCGGACTGCTGTCCCTTGTGGTCTGCTCTTCTCCTTCACATCCATTCTCCGTGACTTCAGCCATAAAAGCCCGAGCATTTGATTCCGGATGCGAGCTCCAGTCGTAGGTACCATCCAGCTGTCTGTCTGATGTGACATTTGATAGTGGACCAGCTAGATTGGCTTGACCAGCAGATGAACTCGGAAGGTATCGTTGTTGAGATTGAGTCTGAAACTGTCCATGATGCTGATTCTGCCCTTGGTAATTATCTACCTTTGGTCTCTGACATTCTCTGGCGAAGTGTCCCAGACCTTGACAATTGTAGCATTTGACTTTGGACTTATCAAATCCAATCCCCTTATTGTTCATAGTCAGATTCCTCCTAGTTCGTTTGATGAATCTTTTAACCCGTTGGGTTACCATGGCCAGTTGCCATTTAAGGTCCATCTCCTCAAGATCGTCAGGGTCGACCTGATCATAGTCTTCATCCCAGAGAGCAGGATCGTTTATCTTCCCCTGAACGGAGTTCCCGTACGAGGCCACAAATGAAGCAAGTAAGTTCAAATGTTCCTCGGCCGATTTAGCACTCATGGGCATCTTAGAATAGCACTGAGATGTTGATGCCTGTGGTGCTTGAGGCTGCGGTTCTTCCGATCTTCCTAATCCTAAGAACGCTCTGTTCAGAGTGTCATCAGACTCTGCTGGTGGCGACGTTTCTCCGGGGAAAAACGCTGTAGCAGTCTTCAGATCAGCTGTCGCTGAAGGTTTTGTTGATTTCCCAAAATACATCGCTGGATTCTGGACTTGTTCGTAATCCGTTTCGGCCTTCAGTAGCTCGAAATTATAAGCTCGCAACGTTCCCACAATATCCTCCAAAGATTGGGTATAATACTTGTCCTCATTAAGCTTGATCATTGCCACATACATTGCCCATTTGGCTGGTAAGGCATCGAGAAGCTTATTGTTCTTCTCAGTGTCGTTATACTCAATCCCGTGACTTTCAAGTTCTGTCAGCAGATGATAGAACCGGGTGATGGTATCATCCAGTTGTTCATCCTTCAAAGACTTGAAAATAGCAAACTGCTGTTTCAACAGCTCCATACGCTTTCTTCGAACCCTAGGTTTACCCTCACACCTCTTTTCTAGCAACTCCCAAAGTTCCTTAGAAGTCTTTTGAGTCCGAAATGTGTGTAGTATATCGTGAGGCAACGCCATTCGAATTATCGAGAAAGCTCTGTTCTCGGCTTCATAAAGTTTCTTATCATCTTCCTTCATCATCTGATATGATAAGACTCTCTGAAGGCCTTCAACTTCAGAAATTGGTGGAATGTACCCTTCGTCAATACAAACCCACATGCGCATATCGATGAAACGCACGAAATCGGCAAACCGATCTTTCCACCAATAGTAATCCTCGAGTTTCATCAGCTTAGGCGGAGTGTTTGCCTTTCCGACCTCAAATCCATTTCTAGAAACTTTTGAAGGTTTGACATCGTTTCAAAAATAATTGAATTGAACTTAATTAATTTAATTCGAAACTAATTTGTGTTAATTCTTTCGAATCTAGATAGATTCGAATATAATTAATTTTAAATCTGTTTGGGATTAAATTCGATTAAGTTTGATGATTCAATTTAAATTCGAATATGATGACAGATTCTAAAGTCCCTATACTCGAAGGTCAAGCAAACTCGAATAACCAGTAGATTCGAAGCCCTATTCGACTCTAGACTAAATTCGAAGCAAACTCGAATGTAAGCAGACTCGAGACCCCTATCGAATGTAGCACAAACTCGAATTAGATTCGAAAACACTCTGTATCAAACTCGAAAGGAGCGGATTTGGTTAGACTTGAGACTAAGTAAAACCCTAATTACTCCTAATAGATTCGAGCAGCGCAAACTCGAAAAACGGCTAACACTTCGATTTCTATACGTTTTGCAGAGTAAATCAATATTTTTCCAACGAAAAATAATGATTTCGATCAAAAAAGTGAAAAACACGAAGTATTTCCCGGATGACAATTTGCTAAGCTCGAAGAACACGAAATACACAAAGATGAGAGAAAAACCGTCCAAAAGCGTCAAGAAACCTAGAATGTATCTAGATGAACACGATGAACAACAAGAACACCCCGTAGGCTCTGATACCACTTGTAAGGTCTACACACTACAGATCTATCTAGACGCGGAACCGTCAACGAGTGCGGAATCCTCGTTAACGGGTAGACGGTAACAACACTCACCAGAAACACGGAGACTATCAACGAGCTGCACGAACTACACAAGAACGCACCTACCTGAAGATTCTCTCCGAACGACACTAACACTGATGATAAACTTTAAATCGCTTAATGCTTAATCACTCTCGAATTCTGCAAAAAGTCTGATAATATTTCGAGTCTATCCCTAATTATAGAGGCTAATTCGAGTCTATCATTGGCCAAACTCCAATCAGGCCCAAAGCCCATTCGAGTTTGTCCCCTCTGACATTCTCGAATCTGCCTAAGTAAGCATATTCGAATATGTCTAACTGAGCCATTCAAATCTGACCTAGATTCGAATCCTAGTCCTTAGACATTTCGAATATACTTTTTCACATAATTAACTTAGAATTGAAACTTATGTTTTTAACTTATGTTTGATTTTATCTTTGATCTTTATGTCTGAACTTCTTGTAATACGTTACATTAAGTTCAAACATACAATCAATAACTGACAAACATATATAAACATATATATCAAACACTTGTTAATTCTCAATACTTTGAATATTACTTAAACCAAAATGCTAGAACATTTAGACTGCTATCGTCACACAAGGTGTACCAACAATTATGGAGGCTGCAACATTGACAGAAAATCCACAACTGGTGGATGTCAATATTTGGGAGCAAGATTGGTCTCTTGGCAGTGCAAAAAGCAAACAACTGTCTCCACTTCCTCTACTGAAGCAGAATATGTAGCAGCTGCAAGTTGCTGCTCCCAAGTGATGTGGATTCAGAATCAACTGAGAGACTAATGTATAAATTTCCTATCCACTCCCATTTATATTGACAACTCAAGTGCAATTAGCATTGTACAAAATCTAGTGAAATTTCCCAAAACCAAGCATATAGACATTAGATTTCATTTTATAAGGGACTGTAATGAGAAGAAATTAATCCAAGTTACCAAAATTCATACTGATGATCAGTTAGCTGATCTATTTACAAAACCATTTGATGTAGGAAGATTCACCTTCCTAATATCAAATATTGGTATGGTTAATATGGATTAATTTGTTTTTCTTTATTTTCTCTTATTCCATGAATATTATACATATGCTTGATTAAGGGGGAGTCACTGTTTCATTAGCAGTCGCCTAATTTTCAACTAACAGCTTGAGTATTTTCTCAAGCTGCTAGTTCATTTTCTCGGACTGTTAGTTGTTTCACTTGTTCTGTCAAAGTGTGCAGGGTAATATGGTCATTTCCATAAGTGTGTGCGCGGGTTGAGATATTTTCAAAACCTTTAAAGGTTCCAGTTTCGTTCCATTGTAACTACCAGTTGCAAAACATCTTCCACAACCCATCTTTCGATTCTCTGAACAATTCCCACGCACAAAACTGAAACCCTAAATTCTTCGTTCATCAATGGAGTTCGTCAAAGAACACAATTGTTTACCCTACTCTCTAAAACACGCTGATCTTGAACCGTTTCATGACATGATGGACTTTCTTCGAAGTTCCCATATCCATCATGCCCTTAATATCAATCCCACTATATACATATCTCATATAGAACAGTTCTGGAAATACGCCTCAGTCAAAACTGTTAATGGAGTCACATCTTTGACATCCACAATTGATGGCAACACTGTTTCTATCACTGAGGAGATCATACGCCAACATCTGCATCTTCAAGATGCCTCAGGTATATCAGACCTATCTCTTACTGCTTTACATAATGGTCTTCATGCTATTGGATATAGGGGTCCTGCTGATTCGTACACTTTCTTTAAAACAAATTTTGCCCCTAAATGGAAGTACCTTGTACATATTATTCAGCAATGCATAAGTCCAAAAAGAACTGGTTGGTCAGAATTTTCATCAAACATAGCCACTTCCTTAGTGTGTTTATCAACCGGCCAACAGTTCAATATTCTAATATGATTTTTCAGGGTATGCTAAGGCATCATGCCCTAAAACATGGGAAATTTTTGATGTATCCTAGATTTTTGGCTGAAATTATTGCAAGAACTTGCAATAATTTCAATGTACATAAAAGGATTCATGTTTCCCGTAGGCACTCTTTACCTTTAATAAAACGTCTTCTAAAACAAAGTGCCAATGTTTTGACTGTTGATGTCTCATTGCCTTCTGCAATGATAGGCATCATTCTAAGAAACAGAGGATAGGGTCCTGAGCAGGCTCAGCCTAACATTACTGCTTCACCCCCAGGACCCCAACCCACTCCTCATGATACTCAAATGCCTTCTGTTCCTATTGATAAGCCCACATCCCCACTCAAATTATACAAAAGGAAAAGAGGACCAGGAGCTCCTTCCTCCTCAGCCCTCTTACAAGAGCCAAATAACCCTGTGGAGGAAGACACTTTTGCACAGAATACCCAAAGGGCACCCATTAAAGACACTCCCAACCTCAATCAGGAGGTGGACATCTCAACAGAGATTGTCCATATGGGTTCTGTGGCTGACACTACTGTTGCTTCTGCACAAGAGGAACTAGATATTGCCAACATCAATAAGACCACACCCATGGCAACAGAAGGTGTGCAAGCACCATCTGGAAGTCCCCAGTACCAAGAACAGAGGGGCCCAGAGGTTTCTACTTCTGGTATTCATGCCAGTGATAGATCACAAGCACCACTTTCGTTTGCTGATCTTGAGGCTAGTCTGCAACTCATGCTATTGACGGATCCTAAGCTGCAACCTGTTGTAGCAATGTTGGAATACCATCAGTCCATCATTGCTGCACAGGGGGCACAAATAATTGCACTCAGACAGACAGAAGCAGCTCAAAACCAAAGAATGGATTATCTCCATAAAGGGTTCACCCTCTGTGGAAATAAGATCATTAAATTAGAGCAACTGATTCGAACCCAACTGGCAAAGGTTGTAGGTCCTCCTGACCAAACCAATGCTTCCAAAAAGGGGGAGAATCAGGAGATCCCTCAATCAGTCCAAGCAGCTCCAATAGTCCAAGATTCTAGGCTAGCAGTCCCAACAGCTTCTCAAGCTGTTAGCCTAGAAACTCAAGTTGCTTCTACAAGAGCAACTGGAGTTGTCATCAGAGAAGGAATTCAGGCTCCCATCAGTTCAGTCCAAGCTACATCGTCTGCAATCAAAGATAAAGGCAAGGGAATTCTCACTGAGTCTCCAAAGCACAAATTTTCTTCTAGAGAAGCCCAGATTGCCTATGATGCTGAAATTGCCAGAAAAATAGCAGAAGAACAAGATCAGGCTCTAGACCAGCAAACCCAGGTCCCAATGCAAGATGATGAAACCTTAGGTGATTACCTAAGAGGGTTTGTGGTCAAGCAAAGTGAGAGGAAGAGGAAAATGCCAACAGGGCATTCAAAGGCTGAGCATAGAAGATTCTTGATCAATTTTACCTTTTCAGCTGGCATCCCAAAGAAGACGGCTCAGTCCATGAGCACAGAGAGGCTACAAGACATCCATGATAAAGAGATAGAAAAACGAAAGGTAGCCAGAGTCTCCCAAGAAGTTCAAAGTCAACAAGAACCAGTGAAAGCTGATATAATCAAGAATCAAGCTGGTGAAAGTGATACTGCTCCTTCTGGTCAAGCTGCTGCTTCTATTCCCCAATCAGATACAATTTCACAGGCAAAGCTTGATCAGGTTAAAAGGGTGCTGTTTGAGCATCAGCTGCAGAAAGTAATGGAGATTGAAAAGACCCTCGACCAACATGATTTCTCAAAACCTCTTATTACTTACTGGTATGTTAAGCCAATGGATAACATTGACTTAAGATATCATTTTGTAGTAAGAAGAGAAACTGGTCCTGAGGAAGAATATAAAAGTATGATGCATATAGTCCAGGGGATGACCAGAGATGAGCTCACAAGAATGTATCATGTTGGGTCTGTAACACAAGTTAGATCGTCTCTTCCACAAGTAAAGCAAGCCATCAAAGATCTGAAGAGCATTTTTGATCCTGAGTCAATAAGGAAAGATATAGAAGATGCCAAGGAGATGAAGATTGCACAAGTTGATCTGTTTGTCAAATCAAAGACTTACAGAATCAGATTTGCAAATGGATCCGGTATGTTCTTCAATTTTGAATTTGATGATCTTCCAAAGGATTTGTTGCTTCAGATGAGATCAGTAAGAATATATTGTGATAGAGAAGATCTGAAGAAATAATTTTTGAAGGCAGTCAATCAGAAACTTGCACAGTTATAAGTTTTTGAAAGCCGTGGTTTGTAAATAACAATTTACTTGTTTTATTTCCTTATTTGTATAGAACTTAAAATCTTATGTAAAGAATTTAAGTTAGGAGGGAGATTGTTGGGAAATATTCTAAGTAGTTCAAACTGTTAGTTAGATTTCTCAGACTGTTAGTAGATTTTCTGTGTAAGTACAAAGTACATGCTGTTAGTTGAAGAAGTTCGAGCTGCTAGTATAAAAGTTCAAGCTGCCAGAGTAAATTCATTCAAGCTGCTCTGTTCAAGCTGCTAAGTGATTCAAGCTGCTCAACAGTTTCATAAACAGAAAGTGCTGATATTCAGGATAAGATATTTACACGAAGATTCCAGCATATCTACTATCAGAGAAGTCAGAGTCCTTCAAGGAAACAAATCAGAAAGCATTATAAATACATAAAATAGGTTTTTCTATTGTATCAAGTTTCTGCACGTTCAAGTTTGTATTTTGCTTTTTGTTTAAGTTTTCATAAGCCTCTAAGGTTGTAAAACCCTAAGAACAATTTGTGTTCTTCATCTAATCAAACAGATTAGAGGTGATTGTAATCATTCAATTCAGCAATACAAGCAATTTTGTTTATTCATTTATATTTATCTGTTATGGATTCTGAAAGCTATTATTGAAGTAATTAAGTGTTATTCCGCAAACTTCTTAATTAGACATTGATTCAGTACAAGATTATTGATTTATACTCTGATCAATTCAAATCAGTTAATCTTAGGTAGTTACATTTAGATCCTGACGAAGTAGCAACAGAAGAACATAAGATAAACCGATTCAGACTGGGTCTGAATCCAATATATAGAAGACAAATGAGTAGCATAAAATTCAAAACGTATCTCAGTATTGTGGAAGCAGCAAGGATGGTGGAGCGGGAATTCACAGATTCGAGTTGTGAACCCGTTATGATGGCTATAAGTCCTACTTGTCCATCTCCACCTAAGAAACAGAAATCCAGTGGATTCTTCGGTTCATCAAAGTCCAGTCAGCAGCAGTCACAAGCGTCATCTACACCTCAGAAGACTAGAGTTTATTCCATACAGTCAGGAGCACGACCGTGTAAGCGACCCTATAGATGTGACCTGTTACACTTGTAAACGGATTGGACATGGAAGTGATGAGTGCCCAGAAAGAAACGACGTATGCTACAACTGTGGTGAGCGTGGACATTATGCCAAGCATTGCCCAAAAGCACGCATGCTTACTAATCCTGAACAATCAGGTGGCAGAGCAATCCAACAGAGTACTACAATGATACCTACAGCAAAGTCGCGAGCTTTCCATATAACTGCTGAGGATGCCGAGGAGACACCAGAAACGCCAAAAGACCACAATGGTAACTAATAATAAGTTTCTTATATGATAAAATGATTTAATTCCATTGCCAGATAAAATTCAATTCCAAAATAAGTATTGAGTTAACTGTACAACCCTGTCATCGATAGTGAATAATGTGGATGACCTATGGGTTGTATCAGTTGAATTTACTATACAAATATATTTCCAATCAGAAATTATACCTATAAACAATATAGGTATTGCAATCTGAATCGTGTATGATTCAAAAGCTCTAAGAAATCAAAATATAATCTTAAAACACAAGCTACTTCGTAAATCCTTGTAATCTTAATGATTACAACGTGTCTTATAATGAGACAGAGGTAGAAGTTGCTGATCTAATAAATATTAAGGAGAAGAGTATTTGAACTAAGTAATTAAGCACCCAATGACAACTTGATATGAAATCAAAGAATTCAGAGGCACAAAGCGAGAGTTGCAAGGGAATAAACTGAAATTTTTGTAAAGTCAAGCGATTGGTCATAAATGGTCAATGAAATGCCCGTATATGTCAAAATAAATGTAGGAATGGATTCTCACTATGTCGACGTGTGAAGACCACCTCTTACGGGACGGTATTCACGAGTTTAGGTCCCACATTATGCAACACGATATCAATCATAACTACGATAGAGTAATTATATTGCGGAATTGAAATTACAAGTACAAACATGTTAGGATTTAAGTTTAATACAAATTACAGTTTTTAAATTAAACTTATAAAGGGTACTATCTAATCTACTACGTTACATCATACAATCATATGAAGCCTACCCAATACCACCACAATTGTCATTTTCCAATTAGTACCAAAAGGTTTGCTGAGTAGAGGTCTATGAAACTTCTGTTTTGATCTTTGTAAGACCTAATTACTAGGTCCGGCAGGTGACTTTTTTTTGTCTTTTCCTCTTTTCCTGCATTTCGCACATCCGCGTCCTTGCTGTGGGCACTCTCCACTACTATGACCGATTCTGTTGCAAGCAAAGCATGTGACGTCATCTGGATTACATAGTCCCATGTGTGACTTTCTGCATCTCTTACAAAATCGGGGTTCATTCGTGAGAGAATAAGCTTGGACTTTCTGTGGCGAACTGTACCGCTGAGATTGCTGGGGTTGCTGGGACTGAGACTTGTTTGGTTTGAAGAATCTGCCGAATCTTTGCTTCTTTGGAGGAGAAGGACATGTCGGATTTGCTGATGGAGCGTTGAGCTGATCACCATACTCCAAATATCCCCTCTCGATCTGTCTGGCCGCTTTTAACATTTCCGAATAACTATTATACTTTATTGCCCTCATCGGATGTCGGTATCTCGGATTAAGTCCTACGCGAAATCGATTCATCTTTCTTTCCTCAGTAGCTACTTGATACGAGGAGTAGCCGCAGAGTCGCGAGAGTTCATGTTCATATTCGTCAACAGTCTTGGTTCCTTGAGTCAGATGCATCAGTTGAACTTCCATCTTGTCTCGTTGATCAACAGGAGAATACTTGGCGTTGAACATGTCAAGGAACTGGTTCTAAAGTCTGTATTACTTCCTCGCCATAAATGCTTCTTTGAGTCTTCCACCATGCACGGGCAGCGCCGACAAACAACGCAGAAGCATAGCTCACTTTCTTTGAATCTAAGCAGTCAGAGATTCTAAAGATCACTTCAGTATGGCTGATCCAATCCATCGCCTGAACTGGATTTACTGTACCCTCAAAGTTCAGGGCACCGCTCGCTTTAAAATCTTTAAATTTACAACCTTTTGGCTGTACAACTTGGGTTTCCAGGTTTGAGTTATCAGAATCAGAGTCACTATTCTGGACTTGCTTTTCTTTTCGCTTATTCCTTTTATCTTCACGTCTTTTAGCTTCGGCCTCATCTCTGGCCTGAAATTGTTCTTGCATAATCTTATTTTGTTGTTCAGAATGTTGGGCTAAAAGTTGTTGCATCATTTCAAACATTTTTTGTGGGGTCATGTTGTTGGGTATGTCACCTGATCCTGACATCTTAACTGAAAATTAAAATCATTCAACTATCAGTTTATAGACTTAGATCTATGTACCCTTTTTCCCATCCTGATAGTCTGTACATCCTATCTCAGTTCAAACCACCTAAATGATTGATACATATGTATTGCTTCAGTTTGAGATCAAGTATACTCACGTAATACTTGATTCACTCAAACTATGGGCTCTGATACCATCTTGTGAAGACCACGTTCTCACCAGTCTAGGTCCCACATCATGCAATACGATATCAATCAAACTAAGATAGAGTAATTTTAGATGCGGAATTATAAATTACAGTACAAAATATTAGGATTTAAGTTTAATACAGTTTACGGTTTTCAAATTAAACTTATAAAGGGCACAAGTCTAATCTAATTCATATCATCATATAGTCAAAATAAATCTACCCAGACCATCATTTTATCATCATCCAATTAGTACAAAAAAGGGTTGCTGAGTAGAGGTCTATGAAACTTCTGTCTTGATCTTTGTAAGACCTAAGTTACAATGAAAAGTTTAGCTGCAACACCAACAGCAAGAACCCGCACAATTTCAGATAACAGCGGAAGAAGCAAAAGAAACACCTGACGTGGTTACCGGTACGTTCATGCTTAACTCAATCCCTGCCCGTGTATTATTCGATTCCGGTGGTAGTCGCTCCTTCATATCAACTTCTTTTGCATAAAGATTATATAAATATCCATCCAAGCTTCCTGTAGTGATTGATATTGAGACAGCCAGTAACAACTATGTTATGGCTGATTCCGTTTACCGTAACTGCACTCTACTCGTTGATAACATCGTATTCAATCTTGATCTCATCCCGATACCGTTGAAAGAATTTGATGTCATCATCGGCATGGATTGGTTAATGATTAACGAAGCTACGATTGTATGCAACCGCCGGATCATCATAATCAAGTCTTCAGACGGTCGAGTATTGGAAATCAATGGCGAAAAGCGAAAAGGTGCTCACTGCTTCATAACTGTTGAAAAAGCTCACAAGTATCTGTCTAAAGGATGCGAGTCTTATTTATGCTATGTCTCTTCTGAATCTAACTCTGAAGCCTATAAGAAATCCATATCTGATATCCCAATCGTCTGTGAGTTCCCAGACGTGTTTCCTGATGATATTTCTGGAGTGCCACCGGAACGTCAAGTCGAATTCGGCATTGACTTAGTTCCCGGTGCGGCTCCCATTGCAAAAGCTCCTTACAGACTTGCACCTGCAGAAATGCAGGTCAAAGCAGTTGCAAGAACTGTTGGAAAAGGGGTTTATCCGACCGAGTTCATCTCTGTGGGGTGCACCTGTCTTATTTGTCAAAAAGAAAGACGGAACTTTCCGTATGTGCATCGACTACCGCGAGTTGAACAAAGTTACTATAAAGAATAAATATCCTCTGCCCAGGATCGATGATCTGCTTGATCAACTACAAGGAGCCAGCTACTTCTCAAAAATCGATCTTCGTTCTAGGTATCATCAATTAAAAGTCAAAGATGAGGATATCCCGAAGACAGCCTTCCGAACAAGATACGGTCATTACGAATTTCTCGTGATGCCGTTCGGTTTAATGAATGCACCAGCGGCGTTCATGGACCTCATGAATCGCGTGTGCAGACCGATGCTGGATAAGTCAGTTATCGTATTCATAGACGATATTCTGATTTACTCCAAAACGGAGGCTGATCATGCTATTCATTTGCGGCAATTGCTAGAGTTACTGAGAAAAGAAAGACTCTATGCAAAATTTTCTAAGTGCGAATTCTGGCTCAGACAGGTATAATTTTACATTGTCTTGAGCTATTCTTTAAGCGTTCTTTGATAGTACAAAACTTGAAACTCTACTTTGTTGCTTTTATAGATTCAATTCCTTGGCCATGTTGTTTCTGGCGAAGGGATTTCTGTCGATCCTTCTAAAGTCGAGGCCGTTCAAAAATGGCAAACGCCTCGCAATGCCTCCGAAATAAGAAGTTTCCTTGGATTGGCCGGTTACTATCGGCGATTCATAAAGGACTTCTCAAAGATTGATGTGCCACTTACGATGTTAACACGAAAGAATACACCTTTCGTGTGGGCTGATAAACAGCAAGAGGCATTTGAAACGTTGAAACAGAAACTGATTCAAGCGCCGATCCTAGCTTTACCAGAAGGCAATGATGATTTCGTTGTCTATAGCGATGCATCTGGTACTGGCTTGGGATGTGTCCTGATGCAAAGAGGAAAAGTAATTGCCTACGCTTCAAGGAAATTGAAAGACTACGAGAAAAGTGCACCAACTCATGATCTTGAGTTGGCTGCCGTTATCTTTGCTCTGAAGATCGGGCGTCACTATCTATATGGGACTCGGTGTCAGCTCTACACCGATCATAAGAGTCTCAAACATCTTTTTACTCAAAAGGATCTAAATATGAAACAGCGACGGTCCTTGGAGCTTATCAAGGACTATGATTGCGAGATCCTATATCATCCCGGCAAATCTAATGTTGTCGCGGATGCTTTGAGTAGAAAAGTTTATCCTATAAAAGTGTTGTTATGCCCTAACTCCGGTTATATTCTCTTCTGATCTTATTGAGGACATCCGAGTTGCTCAAGCTGAAGCACTGAAAGAAGAGAATCTCTGTTCTGAAAATCTTAAAGGGCAGCTACAATTTCTAACTCTGAATCATTTGGGACTTCATTGTCTCAAGGGAAACCAAATCTGGGTTCCTAAGTATGGTTCAATTCGCAGCACTCTTCTATCTGAAGCTCATCAGTCCAAATTATATGTTCATCCTGGCAGCTCAAAGATGTACTTTGATCTGAAAGCTGATTACTGGTGGCCAGGAATGAAGAAAGACATCGGTCAATATGTTGAAAGCTGCAACCACTACCAGTTCCTGAGTGGAAGTGGGAGCATATAACAATGGACTTCATCACGAAGCTGCCGAAAACCAAGAGACAGCACGACTCTATCTGGGTAGTCGTGGACAGATTAACGAAGTCAGCTCATTTCATACCGATGAAAGAGACGTACTCTCTTGATAGATTGGCACAGATATACATCACAGAAGTAATTTCTCGACATGGTGTGTCGAAGTCTATCGTATCTGATCGTGATAGTTGTTTCACATCTAGATTCTGGCAAGCTCTACAAGACGGGATGGGTACTCGGATCTCTATGAGTACTGCTTATCATCCTAATGCAGATGGCCAGAATGAGCGTACTATCCTAACTCTTGAAGATATGCTTCGTGCCTGCGTTCTTGATCTAGGTGGTAACTAGGATGACCACTTGCCTTTGGTCGAATTCTCGTATAATAACAGTTATCATTCAACGATCAAGATGGCTCCTTTTGAAGCTCTATACGGAAGAAAGTGCAGAACTCCCACCTGTTGGCGCGAAACAGGCGAATCGCCAATAGCGGGTCCTGCCCTTCTACAGTTGACTCACGAAAAGATTCAACTCGTCAAAAGGAACATACTCGAACCTCAAAGCAGGCAGAAGTCATATTATGATAATCGACACAAATCAATAAGCTTTGCGGTTAACGATTGGGTGATGTTGAAAATATTCCCAATGAAGAATGTGGTGAGATTCATAAAGAGAAACAAGCTAGCTCCAAGATTCATCGGTCCGTTCAAGATTTTCGAAAAGATAGGAAATCAATCTTATCGTCTTGAACTGCCAGCGGACTTATCTGGAATACATCCTGTATTTTATGTCAGTCATCTGAGAAAGAGTTAGCAGACGAAAGAGAAGTTCAAATACCACACGTTAACTTGCAGATTGATGAGAAGCTTAGAGTGGTTGAAGAGCCAGAACGTATTCTGGACTCGAAGACCAAGAAGCTTAGAAACAAAGAGATACAGATGGTGCTCGTCCAGTGGAAACACCACAAAGGTTCGCATCAGTCTTGGAAATCCAGAGATGTCATGAAAGCAACATGTCCCAGTCTGTTTGAACATAGCTAACTTCGAGGACGAAGTTTGTGCGTGGTGGAGCCCATTCTGTAACAACCTAACTTTTGATCATGTCATAAACTTAGTATTTGAACCGATAATGTAATATTATTACATTATTTGAATTATAATTTAATTAAGTTATGAAATATTTAATTAAATTATATAAATATTTATATTATGAATTAATAAATTATTAAAGATAATTAAATAAAAGAGGTATAATATACAAAAATGAAAGTGGGTTAACTAGCAAATATAACTAGATGAAGTATATAAACGTGATTTATATTTCAAAATTCAGATTCTCTCTCTCTCTACTTTCTCTCTCTAACTTTCTCTCTCTACTCTCTCTCTACCTTCTCTCTAAATTATCTCCCAAACCGACCGTTCGATTATCAAGTTATATATATCGTTTGAAAGATCTCGGAGAATACTACACGAATCTGCTATCTCCTGCGTGTTTTGATACGAATTTGAGGTAAGAATCGATATTTTTAAGTTTTTATATATTTCGGTTTTTTCGAATTTATTAGTTTTATGAAATCTATTTTTATGGAGTTTAACTAGAATTTGTATAATATAATCGAACATTGGTTTGTTACGTAACATATTCGTGATTTTAGGCCTAAAAATGTATGTTTTAAAGCTGCAAATATGAACAAATTCGAGAATGCGAAGAACAAACTCGAAAATACATAGAACAAACTCGAAATTGAATTAAATTCGAAATATATTCGAATCTAACCATTAAATTCGAAAAAAAACATACTTCGAATCTAATAGATTCGAATGGAGGAAGGTGTTGGACAATAAAATCGAAATGTGGTATTCGAATTAAATGTTGAAATTCAAAATTGAGTCCATGATTAGAAGTCAACAAATTCAATTTTCAGATATACATGAATTGTATTTAATATATATATATATATATATATATATATATATATATATATATATATATATATATATAAAATAAAAATAATAATAATAATAATAAAATATGGTGGCTTCGAATCTATGCATGTATGTTCGAATCTATTCTCAAAATGGAATGGGTCTTGAATTTAGTACTTCCTATTTTGACTTTGATAAAGTCAAAGCTTATAATTTGAAATTAAACCATGAATTGAATTGTTGCCATTAGATTCGAATTTACTTCGAATCTATTACTATATTTGAATTCAAAGTCTTAAAAATTAGTACATATTCGAATTTAATATATAAATTCGAAACCCACTCCTTAAATTCGAATATATTGAATAAAACAATTATAAATTGACGAGATAGTTAGTAAAATAATTATATACTAATATATATATATATATATATATATATATATATATATATATATATATATATATATATATTGACCCTTGAGAACTTATGAAACAAAGAATGATTTATGAATAAACAAGTTATCAGAATCAGATAAAATAAGGAATTTAAAGATAAAAGATGATGATATTTACATGAGATTGTTATGATAATTCTGGACAGGTTCAGTGAAATTCTGAACAAAGATTTAAAGATTTATAAAGTGGGTCAAAGATTTGATTTGACAGAGAACAGATTGAGATAAAATCCTGAGATAACTCAGGTGGCAGATTTTACATCTGTTTGATAAAGACCCAACACTGTGAGTTATAGATATTCAGATTTAACATGCTTGATTTCCGGTTGAGACATATTGTTGATGTTAGATTAAATTGACACTCATATTATCAGCTGGATTGTGACCTGTGCACACCATGGTTGGGTGTTGCCCAGTGGATCATGATAGCTATTTGACTTATCATTTCATATGATATCGCTTTTAAAGTTCCTTTCAGATATTGCTTAAAGATTATTGCTATCATGACATTGATTACATGTGCTTCATCATTGCATATACTTGACATATTGATTCAGCTTGATTAGCCCTGACTGGTCTATTGTTCTAGACCTGGCTATTTCACCAGTTTTATTGAACTTGGTAATGATCTCCGATGTTCCGCTACGTTGATTTACTGGTAGCTAGCCCAGTATGTGGCTGATCCCCACGATTTAAGCGTGAGCGTGGCCTGAGCATCATCCGACTCTATGACTTCTATGTCTCAATCATGAGGGCTGAAGCGGCAGCCAAGACATATCACGCTAGACTTATGATGATCCGCTTGACATGCATGTTAATTTGAAAATCTATTTACTCACTAAGCATTGCTTACGGTTGCTACATTAACATTTTTACAGGAAAAGACAAAGGAAAGTCACCTGCCGGACCTAGTACTTAGGTCTTACAAAGATCAAGACAGAAGTTTCACAGACCTCTACTCAGCAACCCTTTTTGGTACTAATTGGATGATGATAAAATGATGGTCTGGGTAGATTTATTTTGACTATATGATGATATGAATTAGATTAGACTTGTGCCCTTTATAAGTTTAATTTGAAAACCGTAAACTGTATTAAACTTAAATCCTAATATTTTGTACTGTAATTTATAATTCCGCATCTAAAATTACTCTATCTTAGTTTGATTGATATCGTATTGCATGATGTGGGACCTAGACTGGTGAGAACCGCCCCGCAAGGGGTGGCCTTCACACGACACGAGACTAGTGAGATATCTAATATGGAATTCCTGTTCCACTTAATTGTGCATTAAATAAAAGTTTCTATCAAAAACAGTAAAGTAATTTTAAATTCAGAAATTCACCAATGAAAAGTCAAACATAAGTCTATACATATAATTAAACAGAACCAAAGGTTATTGCTTTGCCAAAGCCCTTTTGACCGAATTATACAGTGAACTAATAGAGGGAGGTGATGACGATAAAGTAGAAGATGATGTAAATGGTCATGGAGACGGTTTTTGGAACCTTGGTAACTCGAGACCCGACTTCAATAACAGAATCTGCTGTCATGTCTAACGAATCACACCGAGAAAGCCTAAGTAAATTTTCGATTTCTATCAAAATCATTTCCTTGGAATTCGATTCTGTATAGCATTTGTTTTCCATATCATTAATATTCCTATTCGCTGGAAGATTTGAAAGCGTATGATCTTTTCAAATTCTTGATCATATATTGACTTGCCTGAAATATTCATCAACTGCTGAAACCGTTGCGAAGAAGATGTGGTCGATTGTAACTCCAAATTTTTGATTCTCTGTTCGAACTCCTGTTTTGTTCAGCGAGCTTTAAATGCAGCATTTCAACATTTTGCCTCAATCTCTCATTCTCGGCTTCTGAACACTCGATCATCTTGGAGGGTTTTTCTTCTCGAAAGGCTGCTTATGTAAAAGATTTGGCGTATATGGCAGCGCAATTGGAGACCAACGTAGGTGAGGTGGAGTTGATACACGAAGAGTTGGCTCCGGATGTTGCGCCGGAGGATTGATTCCATTTGTTTGTCAGAGCAAAGAAAATTATAAGTCTTTATAGTAAGTCAGCACAAATCAAAAATCGGCTAAGCGATTGATGATTGTAACATCATCAATGAAAGAAACATAAAGTACAGATATCAGACTCCCTAAAAATCTCTTATGTGATTGCATAGGTTAGCAAATGAAAATTTTGCAATAATACAGATGAGAGGTTTAAAAAGCCATAACTAGCTCAAGATCAAACGAAAAAGAGATATATGAGCTAATTAATGTATTGAGTTATTATCTAAATTGATTATGGCATAAGGCATAAAGCTCACAAATTAAGAGTATGAATAATAAGTCAGAAATTCCTAAAATGATCAACTACAATTACATAACAGCGAAATATTGAATCAAATATGAACTCCGAGGAGAAATTTGAACTTCTTGTACTTGTGAATCTCAAAGAAGCATAAATCATGAAATACAAATGGTGCTCGTTCAGTGGAAACACCACAAAGGTTCGCATCAGTCTTGAGAATTAAGAGATATCATAAAAGCTATCTATCCAAGTCTGTTCAAACATAGCTAACTTCGGGTACGAAGTTTGTGCGTGTTGGAGCCCATTATGTAACAACCTAACTTCTGGCCCAACTTAGTATCTGATTATCGAACCAATAATGTAAGTTTATTACATTATTTGAATTATAATTTAATTAAGTTTTGAAATATTTAATTAAATTATATAAATATTTAAATTATGATTTAATAATTTATTAAGATGATTAAATAAAAGAGATATAAGATACGAAAGTAATAGTGGGTCAAGTAGCAAACATAACTAGTTGAAGTATATAAATTTAATTAAGGTTCATTAAGCAAGATCTGACTCTCTCTCTAACTTTCTCTCTCTAGATTTTCACTCTCTACTTCTCTCTAAAATTTCTACCAAACCGACCGACCGATTATCAAGATTTATACATCATCGGGAAGATCTCGAAGAATACTACAATAATCCACCGTTACATGTAGGATTACATACGAATTGGAGGTAAGAAATTACGTTTTAAGCTTTTATATTTTCGGTTTTGAAATGAAAGAATTCGAATTTAGCAATTTTCATGAGATTAAAACTAGTTTTAGCTAGAAATTGATAGATAATGCATAATATAATAGAATCTAGGCTTAATACTTAGTATATATATGATTTTAGACTTGAAAATGTAAGATTTAAAACTGTAGATGATGAACAAATTCGGAATAACAAGAACAAAGTCGATTTTTCTTAGTTAAATTCGAAATTCACATTAAATTCGAAAATGGTTCGAATTTAGCTATATATATTTCGAATTTGAGCACTAAATTCGAATTAGATTTCGAATTTAACCATTATAGCTTCGAATTTGAGCATTAAAGTTCGAATTTGATGATTCAAGTTCGAATTTAAATATTAAATTCGAACCCCACTCCTTAAATTTGAATATCTTGAATAAAACACATAGAAAACACATAAATTAACAAGATAGTTAGCAAAATGATTATATATATGTGTAAATGTGTGTGGGATATATGATTATGAATTAAAATTAATTACAACAACATGATAAATATGCATACATTCAAATATGTGAATGGGGGATAAATTAATAGAAATTAAGACTTATTAACTAAATTAAATGAGTTGAATAATGATTTAACAAGAATTTAATATCACATGATAATGATTGAATGAAATGAAGTAAGAAATACATGACCATATAATCAAAAATGAGACTTTGAGATCAAAGACCAACGAACGAACCTTGAGCATTATTAAACGAATGAATACTGAATATACTATTCAGATGATGTAAAGTCTAATAACTATCAGAAATGATATGAATAACAGATTGAGCAACAAGCAAAATGGCAAGCATCTGAAAATCTGATATATGTCAGATTGTGAGCAACAGAGCCAGAGCCAGAAAGTGCAAATAACCAGTAACTGTGAGTTGTAGATTTCACTTTAACTGTAAATTATGTGAATGAGACTTTTATTGCATGATCCTGATTTTATTGGCATTCTGATCTTATTAAGCATATTGATAATTGCCATGATTACTATGAATTGTTGAGCCGATCATATATTCTTGTAGCTTCTATTTCATTGACGAGTCATTTGATTGTTAAGCTTAACTCCACCAGTATTGCTCAGTGTTGGATTAATGTTAGGCTTAAGATGTACTGATTTACGTGATGAAAGCACAGAGGGTAGCTAGAGCTGAGCATTCAGATGATACCCATACAACAATTACTGGTAGCTAGCCTAGTACGTGGCTGATCCCCACTAATGATGCGTGTGTATGGTGTTATCATCATCCGAGCATTCCTTATGAATTTGTCTAAAAGTCTCAAGAGCAACAACAGTTTTATAACTGGGAGCTGAGCAAAGTCGCACATCTAAAGAGCATTAATTGGCCAATGTCCCTTCGAGATTGAGCTGTGCATGAGCCTAGTGCAGTGCATAAGCAATAGAGCTGAGCCGTGCATGAGCCGAGTGCAGTGCATGTGCTTCCGCGTTCATAATTGCATGTTAAATGTGAATTCTACATTCTCACTAATCAAATAAGCTTACCCTGTTGTTGCATTATTTTTCAGGTAAAGGCAAAGGATTGGTTGGGCCTAGTTCATAGGTCAGGACTTTGAAAGAGCTTGAAGTGCTTTAGAACCTGTTTCAACACCTTGGTACTTGATTGATGATTGAGCTTTGGGGTTCGGGGCTAGTTTACATTTGTGCTTTGATGAAATAGTTTAGAAGTTGGTACCTTATTACTTAAATTCTGTATTTGTTTGTAATTAACTTTAATTCCGCACTGTTAATATTATCTTAGTTTCCTGATTGATATTGCATTGCTACTGGGCCTAGACTTAAGACCTTTGAGAAATCTTGGGTCTCACAGCTTCGCTCCAAAGAAAGCCGGTTTTGACTACATCGTGTCGAAGATGCAATCGGCGATGATAGCATTGGTTTACAACCAGAGGTTTAGTTACTCTGAAATGTTCTTTGCGGAGTTTGTTCACCAAATAATAGCTCCAGCAAGAGAAAGGTTTTTGATGTATCCTAGGTTCGTTATGATGCTGATCAGACACTTTTTGCCCAACCTGCTGCAATTGCCAGAAATTCAGAGTGTCGCCGTGATTGACAAGAGGATTTTTGCAGATTGTCAAGCGCACAATGCCCGTAGGGGTGAATTGGTTAGACCAGTAGATGCACCACTATTTGGTGTTGTGGCAAATCCTGATTTTGCGGCCCCGGAAGGTGTGAACTGGGCTGGGGAAGTTCAAGTACCGCAGCAGCCGCAACAACAACAGCAACAGCAAAGGCCTCAACAACAACCAAGAAGGAGGCAGAGAGCTCAAATTAGACAGACTCAGGCTTCACGGCCTTCAACGAGCAGAGTGCAGGAGTCAATGGAAGCAGGTCCTTCAACGGATGCTGTGAGTCCTTCACTTGTAGCCCCCGTAATTGATCCACGAGTGGAGACTTTGGAAGAGACTTTGGCTCAAGGCTCACATGCTCAAGAAGAGATTACCACTGAGCTTGTTGGTGATATTTTGGAGCCTCCTACTACTATTGATGATCTTATGCGAGATATAGATGATTATCAGCCAGAGGAAGAGGGTCAGGCAGTGACCACCTCTGAGTCATCATTAGAGGAAGTAGAGGAGATTGAGGTTGAGGCACCGAGAGAAGAGATGGAAGATCCGGCTGTCCGAATAGGCATATATGGATCCAGAATAGTGGTTATTGACCAAGAGGCAGAGAAGAGGAGAGCATCTAGAGACTCGGATGAAGATGACTCTGATTTCGAGATTGAAGATACAGCTCCGTTGGTGCCTAGGCAAAGGTCCAAACGGCATAGGTTCATGCAAGGAGCTCCGTCTGCTTCAGCTTCTGAGCCTGAAACACCATCCGCTCAACCATCTATTCCACCACCATCCATTCAACCATCAATTCCTCCACCAATCATCCCGTCACCTATCACACCCATTCCATCTACCTCATCCACCTTCACTGACAACCAATGGTTTTCTGAGCTCAGAAGCAAGGTAGATTTCCAGCAAGTCCAAATATTTCAACTTACTAAAGCCATCGGCGAACTTTAAGCGCATAACGCAAACATTGATAAAGAGAATCTTGAATTGAAGACATTCGTCGCCGATCAGGCTGCAGAGATCCGAACTATGAGGTCCCTCATTGAGCAATTAATGAAAAACCTAAAGGCTCAGGGGGAGACTAGTTGCAGGGATACTGAAGAGTTGAGAAGGGAAGATGACGAAGGCAATGATCCCGATGCACCAAAAGACAGTGAGCCAGTAGATTTTTATTCTGCTCAACACGCCGAAGTTCAGGGGGAGCCAAGTCAATCTGGAGCTGAAGGAGGGGAAGGAGGTGAAGCTAGTCCCTCAAAGACTTTTGAGAGCGAGTGATAGACGCTCTGAGGGATATTGAGGAAGAAGTGATGGAGTTTGATTTTGAGGATGAGATAGAGGAGTTGGTGGAAGGAGAATTCGTGCCGGAGGAAATAGTTGATTGGAGATCCGATGACGAAGTGATAGAGGATGAAGACGACAATGTCAATGAAGTGATTGTAAACTCACAGCCTATCGCGGAGTTATATGTCCAAGACAATCACAATGTGATTGATATTGATGAGATCAAATTAGCCTCGGTAGCGGATTCTGAACTTGAAGAAGCTGAGAAAGAGCCATCTACGGCTGAATTGATGAATTTATGGTTCAGGAAAGAAGAAAAGAAGACAGAGCCGAAGATGAAGAAAAGAATGAGAGTTCCGGGCTCAGAAAATCTCTCAGGTGGAATTATAAGCTGGTTCTTTGACAGAGAATTGCAGCTATTTATATTGAAAAGGAGAGATGGACTTCAATACTTGAGGCGAACACTGAAAGTATTCAACACACTACCCAAGGTTGAAGTGAAAGAGTTAGCTTGGAAAGAGCGAATTAATATTGGTGACCTCCCGTATGCTGAAGTGATTGCGAAGATTATAAGAAAAGAGGGTCGATCAGGTAAATTTGAAAGGCTCAAGCTGAGAATGGTGTACAAACCTGTAAGATGTTTGAAGAAGGTGCCGATGAAATCGATGCCACAAAATGTTTTAAGTAACATGAAGTGGTGGTATATCGATAATGAAAATGCTGAAGCTGTAATGGAAGATGCACAAGACAGAATTAATTTGAAAGTGTATGGTCCACTGCACTTAATAAATCTATCAAAGGACGACCTGAAGAAGCTACATGATCAGCCTCTCTTCTTCCACGAAGGATGGAGATCTGAAGCCAGGAAGTTCCAGAAGATAGTGAGAATATGTATAGATATAGGTCTATATGGAGGAAGTAGTCTATATGGTCCAAGTACTTAGTCAAAATGTAAATAGTTAGAAGCTATCGTCAAGGGGGAGTCTGTTAATACATCCTGTGTGACGATAGCAGTCTAAGTTTTGATAGCATTTTGTGTAAGTCAAGTAACTTGGTATTGAATATTGAATAGTGTTTGATATATTTGATTATGTGTGTTTGATATTGGTTGATTGTATGTTTGAACTTGGTGTAATGTATTACTAGAAGTTCAAACATAAAGTTCAAAGATAAATTCAAACATAAGTTAAAACATAAGTTCAAATATAAGTTTGATTTGTGAGGTTCGAAATTGAGGAAAATTCGAATTTGTCATGAGGACAAATTCGAATGGGCCTTGGGCCTGATTCGAATTTGTCAAAAGACAAACTCGAATCTGTCAGTATAATTAAGGGTTAATTAGGTTAATTATCAGACTTTTGCAGACATTTATCTGAGCGATTAGCAAAGGCGATCTCGAACTTGCAAGTTTCCAGAGAGTTGTTTCAGAGAGAATCATCGGGTAGGGGCGTTCGTAGTCGTTCGTCTAACACCGTGGTAGTCTCCGTGTTTCCGTGTGTGTGATCTTACCGTCAAGCCGCTAACGAGGATTCCTCACTCGTTGGACGGTGTAGCGTCGAGATAGATCCGTAGAGGCAAGACCTTACACTAGCTGCAGAACTCTACACAGCATATCTGCAGAAAACACTAGGGGCTGCCCGCTAACCCTTGTCCTCAACACCGTCGGCGTCACTATACAATCAACTTGCAGGTGATCCCAAAACTGTGTAACATAAGGCAGTACGATTTGCACATTGTGCGATAGTGCATATGAAACCCTTGAGTTTGCCAAAAAATCCACCATGGGCCTAAATGCCTGAGCTTCAGGAAGCTCACGATCTGGCGAAACTACCATATTATGCTTTTGAAAGAAAGCTCTTTCCCCCATATCTGCACATTAAAGAATAAAATATATTAGAAGGGAAAAAATAAAAATGAAACTTGATTAAATCCAAATTTGTTTTATTTTGAACTTATGTAAGTTCAAAATCCAACACATACGAATTTCTACAAGTTTGACGTTAAGATCATGCAAACATTTCGATTTTAATAATAAACTCGAATAACATGTTCGAATTTGACTTGAATTCGAGTTTGCTAACAAGTTCGAATTTACTGACAAATTCGAACTAGATGAACAAAGTCGAAGTCGGTCACTTTCAAACACAAATCCAAGATTTAAACCCCATTAGACTTAGAAAATTGTATTCACTAAAACCTACTAGGTTCTAATCGAAGATATGTGTAAGTTATTTAAAGTTTCACCGGTTAAACTTTGTGATTTTGAATCACAAAGTTCAAAACCCTTAAAACTTCAAAATGAGTCGATTTTTGCTAAAATTGAGTCCTAAACTACCAAAATCTGTATAATACTAGTGGTTATACCTACATTCGGTGGTAGAATCGAACACACGTGAACAAAACTTCAACAAATAGTGAAAGATTCGAATCGGTAAACTCGAACAGCAAGTTCGAAATCGCACACAGTGTAAGTTCGAAGGGTTAAACTCGAAGGTAGGTGACAATGAATGTTCACTGTTGACCTATATATACTAACCACCTTCGAACTTGCATTAAATTCGAAATTATTGACAGTTTCGAATGTCAATTTGACTTTGTCTTAAATTCGAATTTAAATGAAAATTTTGAAAATATTTGAATAAAATTCAACTTTTTCAACTTTTCCAACTTTTTCAACTTTTTCGTGTAACGGAACAAACTATGCAAAATTTATTTACACTAAGCACAAGATTTTCACGCAATGTTTGTTTATTCAACTAAAAATGCATCCTTAGTAACTTTGACCTTTTTCCTAAATAAAATAAAATAAAAGGAAATAAAATAAAATAAAATAAAGTAAAATAAAATAAAGTAAAATTTTGAACAAAATTTAAACTTAAACTAATCTACAAAACTTTTAAATTTACATCTGACTAGAATATTTTTGTCGAGAAAGTCAAATACAGGTTCAATCAGATAGTGGTGTCGAATACGCACTTTCAGTATCTTACTTTCACACTTAGGAATTTTTTGATTCCTTCGATTGTTTGTCGTGACACACATTTTGTAGACGATTGTTGGTATTATTTTCCCTTTAAACATGTTACACTTTGGAATATCCCTTGGCCTTTTTATTTATCAAGAAATTACCTTACGTGACTCATACTTAGACATACTTTTATGATCAAGACATACACACAATGATTATAACTTTTCGGTATTGCAAATTTTCTTTAAAAGGAAAACGTTGGACACAGTTCTGTATTTACATACAACATAGTGTCTTAGTTTGTCTTAAAGTTTATTTTGAAGCTAGCAAGACAGCGGTGACAGGTCTGTACCGACGTACAACAAAGCGACTTATCTTGCTCACTAGAGTCAAACCAGAGGCCACAGGTCTGTACTTACGTACAACAGAGTTACTTGTTTTGACTCCCAATTCAGTATCATGATTTTTCTATTCCTTTTCTTTTCTTTAAGATGTATCTGATGTTGCTATACATCCCCCAGAAAATTTGCATACCTCATTTAGAATCAATGTCTGTATGTCTCTAACATAAAAATTAAGACCATTTGGTCATACATCTAAGTTAGTGACACGTCTGACTTTTTGTTGAATATTTTATTAGCCTTGAGACTCCCTTTGTGCATTATGCCTACCAACACATCAAACTAGATAATGTATAACACTTAGAGTTTTGGGTGCATTATGTGTGAAAGCTTAACACTTAGAGATTGTAACGACTGTGCTAATTTTCGTCACTTTGAACCTATGTATCTAAGACTTAACTCATTTTCTGATACTCTCTTTTTTTTAACTTTTTATGGTTTTCTCTCTTTTTTCTTTTGTTTTTCATAAATAAGAGTAAGAAAATAAAATAACCTACTAACTTACTATAAAAGGAAAGAATTTCTATTGCTATAAAAAGAAATAAATTCTACTAAGGTCAAGTTACTCTGGATTACGCATTCCGTTTAGTTGAACTAAATACTCAAAACGTGACTTATCAAAAGCTTTGGTGAATAAATCAGCATTATTATCGCCCGTTGCAACTTTTACCAGCTTAATTAAATTCTTTTCAGCACAATTACGTATAAAGTGGTGTCTTATGTCTATGTGCTTGGTTTTACTATGTTTAACTGGATTATTGGTTATTGCAATAGTTGACTGGTTATCTATCCTAATAGGATTATGAGTATAAGTCAAACCGTAATCCCGCAATTGTTGTTGTATCCACAAAACCTGTGAACAGCAACTACCTGCAGCAACATATTCGGCCTCGCACGTTGACACGGCTACCGAAGTCTGTTTCTTGCATTGCCAGGAAACGAGCCTCCCTCCAAGGAACTGACAACCTCCAGTTGTTAACTTGCGGTTCAAGCTGCATCCTCCATAGTCTGAATCCATGAATGCCTCCCATTCCAGATCACCCTCCGCATGATACCAAAGTCTCAGTTTCGGTTTCGAATTGAGGTATCTCAGAATCCGCTTCACATCTTTCATGTGCATCTCTTTTGGATTAGCTTGAAACCTAGCACAGATACACATAGCAAACATTATGTCAGGTCTAGAAGCAGTTAAATACATGAGTGACCTAATCATGGCCCGATATAACGTCGGATCCACATCGGTATCACTTTCTGTACCCGGACCGAGATTATAATTCACTTGAATCGGCGTGCTGAAGTGAGCTGTCAGCTTGGTTCCTTCCATACCGAAGCGCTCTAGTATGGCGTAGATATACTTCGTCTGATGAATAAACATGCCCTCCTTCCTCTGTTCGACTTGCAAACCCAGAAAGAAGTTTAACTCACCCATAGCACTCATCTCAAACTTAGACTTCATCACCTTTTCAAAGTCTGTGCACATCTGCTCGTCTGATGACCCGAAAATGATATCATCGACGTACACTTGTACCAAGATGAAATGTTCACCTTTTCATTTCACAAACAGCATACTATCTATTCTCCCTCTTTCATACTCGTTGTCTAAAAGATGATTAGATTGAGTCTCGTACCAGGCCCTCGGTGCTTGATGTAGTCCATACAAAGCCTTATCTAACCGATACACTCTGTCTGGATACTTCAAATCTGTAAATCCGGGCGGCTGATCCACACACACCAGTTCCTTCACTTTCCCATAAAGAAAAGCACTCTTAACATCTAGCTGATAAACATTAAAACCTTTGAAGGAAGCAAAAGCTAGAAACAAACGGATTGCTTCAAGCCTTGCCACTGGCGCGAACACTTCATTGTAATCGATTCATTCCTCTTGGTTAAAACCCTTTACCACAAGCCTTGCCTTGTTGCGAGTCACTATACCCCGATCATCTCTCTTGCGCTTAAAAACCCACTTGGTTCCTATTGCAATTTCTCCTCGAGGTAACGGAACTAACTCCCACACTTCAAGTTTCCTGAACTGTGACAGTTCTTCCTGCATCGCTTCAACTCAAGAGTTGTCCTTTAGTGCCATTTGCACATTCTTTGGCTCTACTTGCGAAATGAAACATGAGTAGAGGCAAGTATGAAAGGCCTCGGAGTCATTGATCATCGACAACAACACTGTGTTGTTTTTCAAACTACTCTTAGTCCTCACACCAGCATTAGGATTTCCTATGATACTCTCAACTGGATGATCCTTGTTAATCCTCGATGTTTCTATCTCATCAATCCTAAGATTATCTCCAAAATTTGATCCTATCTCTCCTAACGGGGGAACGACTTCAGACTCTACATTTTCTTCCTCATGGACATTTTCTTCAGAGTTAGAACTTGTTGTCTGATTTTCGTTTGTAGGAATTTCAGAATCATTTTCTGCTTGAGATCTATCTTCAGTTGTTGTAGGCTCGGAAGTTGATGGAAAGGTGGTCATTCAGATTTAATGACGACAAGTCCTGTTCGATTGTACCTGCATTTCCATCCAAAGGAATGTTAAATGATTCAAACAATTTGTCATAATCAAAAATCCATTCCGGACCAGTTTGGAGTTCATGTGTATAACTTGTGACATCAATGTTATACACGATCTCTACTGTACCATTTGATTTGTTAAAAACCCGTTTGTTTGGTGAGTTCGGCACATAACCTAGGAAATATCCTTCGTCAGCCTTTTCACCAAACTTAGGTTGATGCTTTGTTTTCATTAACGTACATGGTACCCCAAATTGTTTGAAGCAAGTTAAATTTGGTGGCCTTTTTTTCAAAACTTCATAACATGTTTTGTTCAATGATTTGACAGTAAGGACCCTGTTTAAAACATGACACGCGGTATTCACTGCCTCCCCCCAAAAACATGGTAGGAAGCTTTGAATCCGAGAGCATGGTCCTTGCTGCCTCAATCAAAGTCCTGTTATTCCGTTCTGCCACCCCATTTTGTTGTGGCTCATATGGTGCACTAAATTGATGCAATATTCCCTTTGATAGGCAATATACACCAATAACCATGTTTTTGAATTCTGTTCAGTTATCACTTCTGATACGTTTAACCCGCGTCCAGTATGAGTTTTCCACTTGGTCTAAGAACCCGATAAGCTTGGCAGCTGTCTCGTCCTTCGTACCTAAAAAGAAAACCCAAGAAAAACGTGAGTAATCATCAGTAAGAACCAAACAATACCAACTACCACCTATACTCCTTTTTTTGATTGGTCCAAACAGGTCCATATGCAACAAATCGAACGTGGCAGCTATTGAGTTCTGAGTCTTGGACTTATGTGTCTTCTTGTACGATAGACACTTGTCCTCGAACTGAAAACTCTTCATCGGGACACCTTGCACCAATCGATTTTTATTAATGTAATTCATCTTTCTCAGGTGCAAGTGTGCCATGCGTCTGTGCCATAAAACCGATTCAGTCTCTGAAGCTTTTAATAGTAGACAAATTGGTCCCATCAAAGATTCCGGCTTGTTCATGTCTAGCATGTACATGTCATTCTTCCTTGGATCCCTCATCAGTATCCATTCTTCAGGTACTTTGAATCCCGATTTTAGCACTAACGCCTCAGTATCAGTGAAAAGTACTGAGTTCTTCTTATCACAGATTTGAGATACACTAATGAGATTGTGAACCAGTTTATCAACGTGACAAACTTGATCCAGTTTGATAGTCCCATTAGTGACCACTCCAGTACCGGTGATATTCCCTCCTTTATTTCCAGCGAATGATACGAATCCCCTAATCCCTCCCTTGAAGTCTGCGAGTAGACTTCTTTCCCCTGTCATGTGCCTGAAGCAACCACTGTCAACGAACCACTTGTTGTTTGGACCTTTAGTTATCTCATGCACATGAAAGAAAAGAGGTTAGTTATCACGGGGAACCCAAGCCATGACTGACTTGGTAATACCATTCTCGTCCACATACTTGAACTTTTTCAAATACCCATCTCTCCTTTCAAGTGACTTGGGTTTTTGATTTAGAGCCTGTTGTGGTGCAGAGTGATTTAAGTTCACTCTCGGCCTTTGTGTAGGCATTTGCTGTGGAGCTCTTGAATAGTTTCGATTATAAGGCATTTCCGATTGATATCCCTGAGCTCTACCTGGTGTTTGATGTCTTACAGGAGTGTGTGACCTAGCCGGAGTGTAAGCTCTGCTAGGTGTAGTACTCCTATAATTTTGTTGCGGTCCTGACCTAGATTGATTAGTGACTCTATTTGGTGAATTAGTCCTAATCACTTCTTTGGATCGACCTGAACAGGTGTTTGTTTCACAGTAGATTTTGGTGTGGCTTGCACAATTTTCTCGGTGTTATGAGAACCACTTGTAGAAGGTTTATGTTGTTTCGGCTTTCCAGTTTTAGGTGTAGAGTCTACTTTCCTTTGTGGACAACTAGACGCAACATGTCCCCTTTCATGACATCTAAAGCAAGACATTTTGTCAATCGACTATTTATGTGTGCCCTTTTAGGTGTCTCACTAGTGTCTGATTCTTTCGTCTCAACTATAGTGACTGGTTCCTCCTCTTGATCATTAAAGTCAATTTTGGCTTGTCCTACAGGCTTATCACTAGAGGATGGCACAAATTTGACCTTCTTAATCTTGACATTATTACTAATCACCTTAGTTTCTTTATCCTTAACTGGTTCAGACATAGGTTCAGGTTCTACCTCTAAGTCAACTGATTTTCAGTTTTCTCCTGAGGCTGAGGTACATAGTTATCATTGAAAGGTGGAGGACTCTCATGATATCCTAGACCTACAGGTTTCTTAGACTGACGCTGTGCATCTAAGATTTTCCCTAGGTTGAGTGATGAGTTCCTAAACTTTTCCAGTTTACTGTTTACCTCGGCTACCTTTACCTTAGATTGAGCTAGCTCTACTTCTTTCATCTTAAGCTCTTTGGTCAATGCCTCAACATGCTCATACATCAGTTCTAATCTAACACACTGCTCACTCAGCTTGTCTTTTAGAACTATGACATCTTGTGCATCTGCCTTAAGCTTATTCCTAAGGTCTTACTTGATATCTAATAGGCTAGCGTTGTCTGATTTTAACGATTCATTCTGAGCAGTTATAGTTTGATGTGATTCTACTACTAAGTTTAATCCATCGTTAGACGTAGCACACAAAACAGATAAATCACGGAAAATAGAGAAATTCAGAATTACCTTGGCGTGATCAGATTCCACATTGGCCATCTGTGCGGCGAAATCCAGAATCGTCTGATCTTCTGACTTTTCTACCATCTTAGGACTGATATCATGCTGATTATTGTCCCCTGTCTTTTCCTCTGCTCTGTCACTTCAAGTCTCGGTTACTTCAGCCATAAAGGCTCTAGCGTTTGACTCTGGATGTGTACTCCAGTCATACGTTCCATCTAGCTGTCTGTCTGATGTGACATTGGATAACAGACCAGCTATATTTGCTTGACTGCTTGAACTACCCGGCAAATATCTCCCTTGAGATTGATTCTGGTACTGGTTCTGGTAGTTCTCTACTTTGGGTCTTTGACACTCTCTAGCGAAGTGTCCTAACCCTTGGCAGTTGTAACACTTAACTTTGGATTTATCAAACCCAATCTTATTGTTACTGACGTTGAGATTTCTGCCCGTCCTCTTGATGAACCTTTTAACTTGCTGAGTTACCATGGCCAGTTGCCATTGCAGATCCATTTCCTCTAGATCATCAGGATCTACTTGATCATAATCCTCATCCCAAAGCGCAGGATCGTTGATTTTCCCTTGAACGCAATTGCCATAGGCGGCCACAAATGAAGCCAAGAGATTTAGATGGTCTTTAGCTGATTTTGCGCTCATCGGCATCTTTGAATACCCTTGAGATGTAGATGTAGCCTGAGTTTTCTTTTCTTCTGGTCTAGAAAACCCTAAGAAAGCCCGCCTCACTAAGTCTTCTGATTCAACCGGAGTAGATGTTTCTCCTGAAAAGAATGATGTAGCCGTCTTCACGTCAGTTGCCCCTGAAGATTTGGACTTCCCAAAGTACATGTCCGGATCCTGTACTTGTTCATAATCCCTTTCCTTCTTCAGCAATTCAAAGTTATAGGCCCTCAGCGTTCCTATGACAGTCTCTAGAGTTAGAGTATAGAACTTGTCTTCATCATGTATTATCAGCGCCACATACATTTCCCATTTGGCTGGTAAAGCATCTAGAATTTTGACAATCTTCTCGGACTCACTGTATTCCACATCGTGGTTGTCTAACTCAGTTAGCAAATGATAGAATCTGGTAATTGTCTCATCCAGCTGTTCGTTTTTCAAAGCCTTGAAAATCGCGAACTGCTGCTTGAGCATTTCCATTCTATTTTTCCTGACCCTCGGATTACCTTCACACCTTTTCTCCAAAGCATCCCACAGCTCTTTTGCTGTTTTCAGATTGCGGAAAGTGTGCAAGATCTCCTGAGGTAAAGCCATTCTAATGATAGCGAATGCCCGGTTCTCGGCCTCATAAAGCTTCTTATCATCGTCCTTCATCTTTGAATATGACAAGACTCTTTGTCGTCCTTTAACCTCTGCCGTAGGTGGAATGTATCCCTCATCTATACAAATCCACATCCGCATATCATTAAATCTAGCGAAGTCGGCGAACCTATCCTTCCACCAATATAATCCTCCAATTTCATCAACTTTGGTGGAGAATTTAACTTTCCGACCTCGTGTTCCATCTCAATAAACCTTTGTAGACTTGTCATTGTTTCAAAAATTTTTGAGTTCAAACTTAATTAATTTATTTCGAAATTAATTTAAATTAACACTTCCGAACCTGAGTAAGTTCAAATTTAATTAATTTTAAACCTGTTTGGAATTAAATTCGAAAATAAGTTTGAAGTCCAACTAAGTTCGAAATATATGACAAAATCGAAGGCTTTTACTAAACTCGAAATCCCTAAATCGATTTTAAAGTAAAATCGAAATCCGAGCAAATTCGAATTGGCCAAAGTCGAATCAAACCCTAAGGAAGTTCGAAAGGAGCGTATTTTCTAACAAACTCGAATTTTGAGTAAACCCTAATATCCTCTTGATGTTCGAGCGCCGCAAGTTCGAAAAATGGCTAATACTTCGAGTTTTTCAAGTTTTCAGATTAAACGATTTCGATCAAAAACTTGAACTAATGCAAAGTATTTTCCTATATCTTACTTGATAAACTCGAAATCCTCCAAAAATGTGAGTTTAACCGTCCAAAACGTCAAGAAACCATAGATGTTTCTAGTGAACACGAAGAACACCATGAACACCCAAAGGCTTTGATACCACTTGTAAGGTCTGCACACTACGGATCTATCTCGACGCGACACCTTCCAACGAGTGCGGAATCCTCGTTAGCGGCTTGATGGTAAGATCACGCACACCGAAACACGGAGACTACCACGGTGATAGACGAACAACTTAGAACGCCCCTACACGATGATTCTCTCCTCACGAAACTCACTGATTGCAATCAAGTTTGTAAGGTCTACGACTGCAAGATCTATCTAGACGCGGATCCGTGAACGAGTGCGGAATCCTCGTTGACGGTTAGACGGAAAACTCTCAACCAACGGAACACGGAGACTATTAGACGCTGAACGAACGACACACGAACGATCCTACGAACTAATTCTCTCCGAAACGGCACTCACCTAGCTGATAAACTCGAGATCGCCTTTTGCTTAATTCCTCACGAATTCTGCTAAAAGTCTGCTAATGACTCGAGTCTATCCCTAATTATAGACCCTGATTCGAGTCTGATGTGGGCCAAGCTCGAATCTGGCCCAAGGCCCATTCGAGTCTGTCCACAAGACACTCTCGAATCTAGCCCATTCGAATCTAAGGATACATTCGAATCTATCACAGATTCGAATGCATTCCTTTACCTATTCGAATCTAGCCTATACACTTAAACACTTAAGTGATGAAACTTATGTTTTACTTATGCTTGAGTTAATCTTTGACCTTTATGTTTGAACTTCTTGTAATATGTTACATCAAGTTCAAACACACAATCAATAACAGTCAAGCACATATAAACATATCTAACACATACTTGTTAAAATCACTATGCAGAATCACTTAGACTGCTATCGTCACACAGGATGTACCAACAGACTCCCCCTTGACGATAGCTTCTAATAATTCACACAGTTGACTTAAAAACTTTGTTTATTTATTGATTCAAAATACTACCAGCATACAAACCTTTCTCGACACATACCTTGACTACATTTTCATACTTATTAGCTTCACCGTCCATATGTGTATCACTTGAGATCTTACAGGCATGCAAAATGTGAAGATCATCTTTGGAGAGGTTTACCAGGTGTAGAGGGTCGTAGACTCTAAGAATAACATTTTCTTCTAAGTCTTCCATGACCGCTTCCCCAGTCTCCGTGTCAGCATACCACCACTTCAGATTCTTCAGAATATTTTGTTGCATCGGCTTGAGAGGAACCTTCCTAAGACATCTAGCCGGCTTATAGTGAATCCTCATCCAAGGTCGTCCAGTTAGAGGATCAATACGTGACGGATCCTCTACTCTTCTCCCGACCCTTGGATTCAAACGCTCGAACTTCCTTGATCTCCCTTCCTTTCTTATGATTCTTTCGATTACGCTCGCGTAGGGATCATTGCCAATGTTTATAAGATCTTTCCAAGCTAGCGCAGTGATTTCGATCTTTGGCAGGGAGTTGAACGCTTTTAAAGTTCGCCTCATGTACTGAAGCCCGTCTTTTCTCTTTATTATAAATAGCTGCAGATCTCTGTCAAAGAACCAGCTTAAAATTTGCTCAGACAGCTTCCCAGTACCTGGCACTCTCATTGTCTTTTTAATTGCTACTTCCTTCTCTTCAGCCCTGAACCATAGCTTTCGTTTTTCTTCATTAGTTAGCTCTCTTGCAGGTTCTTCTGTCGATGGCTGAGGATTCAATGCAGCATTTACTATATCTACATTGACATTTCTATTTCCATCAATCATGTAGGTATCGGTAATAGGATTCTGCTGCACAACTATCTCATCAGCTTCATCATCCTCATCAGCGACTACCTCGTCATCTGACTGCCAATCCACTATCTCTTCTGGCACAAACTCGCCTTCCTCCAGCTCTTCATCTTCATTATCAAAACCTATATCCAGAGGATCATCATCGAGATCCATGAGGGCGTCAATCATCTCACTGATTTCAAAGTCCGTAGGTTGTTTAGATGAACTAGCCTCACCCATTTCTCCTTCGCCTTGACTAGGCTCCCCCTGAATTTGTGTAGCTTGAGCTGCAGGAAAATCTACAGGCTCATTCTCCTTACTTGCACCGGGATCATTGCCTTCGTCATCATCCTCTCTATGCTGCACTTCCTGATCCCTACAACTTGTCTCCCCCTGAGCTTGTAGATTTTTCATGAGCTGCTCAAGGAGGGACCTCATTGATCGGATTTCTGAAGACTGATCTGCAATAAAAGATTTTAATTCAGTGTTCTCATCCCTTACATCCTCCACAATCTTCCTTAATTCGGCATTGTCTTTGTCAAGATTTGCGTTATGCGCCTGGAGCTCGCCGACAGCCTTTGTGAGGGTTAGGATCTGAACATGCTGAAAGTCAACACGTCCCTTGAGTTGTACAAACCTCTGATTTTCAGTATATGCGGTTGAGGTAGATGGAATGGACTGAATGGGAGAAGGAATGAATGGTGGTGGAATATATGGCTCATGATGCTGAGGTGGCGGTGATGGTGGAGCGGTGGCTTGACGTTGGGATTGGGGAACTTCTGGCTGATTTGTGGATGCCGAAAAAGACCCTTGCATGAACCGATGACGTTTGGCCCGTTTGCTCGTCACTAGTTGAGCAACTTCCTCTTCTTCAAAATCTGAATCTTCAGATTCCCTTTCTTCTCTCCTCCTCGATCCTGCTGCTTCATTCACTACTAACCTAGCTCCATAGGTTCCGATGTGAACATTGGGATCTGCAGCCACTGATTCAGGAGCTTCAGCCTCCTGCCCATCCATATCATCTGATTCTGATTCTGATGATGTCAAGCCTTCATCAGCCCTTTCTGGCTCATACTCATCCACATCTCTAAGAACATCTTCTGCTCCTTCTGGTGGACTGAGCAGCTCCCCCACTAATGCTGCGGCCACGTCCTCGTTCGCATGGGGTCCTGATGCCCATATCTCTTCTAGTGTTTGAGCAATTTGTTCAGAATCAGGAACTGCACTTGAAGGCCCTGCTTCCTGTGCTTGGGGCTGCTCGCTTGTAGAAGGCCTTAATGCCTGGATTTGACTCACTGCTGGTCTCTGACGGCGTCTTTGAACTCTTGGCTGTTGTTGTTGTTGTTGTTGACGTTGTTGTTGTTGTTGTTGTTGTGGAAACTCAACGACCCCTGCCCAGTTGGCATCTTCCGGGGCTTGAAAATCCCTATCCACAATGGCTCCGAACAATGGACAAGCAACAGGAACAGCCAATTTTCCTCGGTGTGAGGAACAATCAGCGAAAATCCGTTTGTCCATAACTTTAACACTCAGAGAGTCATTTGACGGCGGCAAGTCTGGCAAGAAATGCCTTATCAGCATCATTATGAATCTAGGGTACAGCAAAAATCTTTCCCTTTCTGGAGCCGCAATCTGATGAACGAACTCCGAGAAGAACTTCTGCGAAAAGCTGAACTTCCGATTATATACCAATGCAATAACTCCAGATTGGATCTTTGACACTATGTAATCAAATCCAGCTTTCTTCGGCGCAAAACAGACCATGAATACGTGCACCAAGAATCTCCATTGCCCAATCAGGCCACTCTTCATGTATGACGACTTTGCCACATCTAAGCTATATCCCATCCTCAGAAAAGCAGTCTGCCTAATACTTAACGGAAAGTCAATAGGCCCATCTTCTTGTTCCTGAGATCCCAACTGCAGAACCTGACGCAACATGTCTGCAGAGAAGACTAACGGCTGTCCAGCGATTCTCGTTCTTAGAACTGTCGGGGTGACAGTGCAATCAACTTATAAATGGTCGTAAAACTGCCGCACATATGAAATAACAATTGGGATGTTATGGTATAGAGCAAAGCTAATCCTAGATTCAGCTAGGAAATCCAAAACTTGGCGATATCCCTGCGCCTCAGGGATATTATTGTCGGGATTAAGAACCATATTATGCTTTGGAACAAAAGCTCGAACCGCCATTTCTGCACAATAAACAACACTGTTAGACTCATTAAAAATCAATAAACTTGTTTAAATTCAAATTTGTTTTATTTTGTACTTGTTTAAGTACAAAATCTAACACAATTAAATTTCTACAAGTTTAATAAAATTTAAATTAAACAAAGTAAATAAAGTACAGATTCGAAAGTAACAGATTCGAAGTGTCCATATTCGAGTGTAATGGACAGATTCGAAAAGTCCCTATTCGAGTCTAATGGACAGATTCGAATATCATGGTCATCTCGAATCTAATGACAGATTCGAGAAACCCATGAACAGATTCGAATCCAAGAATAGACTCGAAGCCCCGTCGGTCCTTCTCTCACCAAGAATCCAAGATTTTAGCCGTTTTGAACTTAGTAATACACATACATTAGTTCAACTAGGTTCTAATCATTGATTTATGCTTTTAATTTGATCTTTTATAGGTCCAAACTTGGTAATTTAGCAAAAACCCTATTTCGACCTATAAAACTTCAAAATTTGACGATTTAGTCTAAAATTGTGCATAAAACTACACAAATCTTGTACAATCCGGTTGATTATACCTAGATGTATCTGTAGAATCGAAACACCAAGTAAGAGACTCGACAAAATGTCGTTTTGGAGGATTACGATAGACTCGAAAGAACATATTCGAAATCGCCTTGATAGATTCGATAGTATAGATTCGAAAACAGATGGAATTAATGACCTACTGTTAACCTATTTATACCACCAACCCTCGAGTCTAAGCATAGATTCGAATCTACTGACAGATTCGAATTACTCCTTATTCGAGTCTGTCTTAGATTCGAAACCACCAACACTTAGAAAAATTTTGAAAATTTTGAAATAATTTCAACTTTTCCAACTTTTTTCTACGGTATTGTGTAACCAGATAAACTATGCCAATTCTTTTACCCTAAGCTCAAGATAGTTCACGCATTGTTTATTTTATCCAACTTTGAATGCACCCGCAGTAACTTTTGACCTTTTCCCTAAGTAAAACATTAAACTAAACTAAAATGAAATAAAATAAACTAAAGTAAAAATAACATAAAATAAAGTAAAATAAAATTTTGACCAAAAAAATTTAATCTAGACTTAAGAAAAAATTTACAATCTAAGCTAAATACTTAACAACATATTTTTGATGAGTATAGTCTAAGAAAGGTTCAATCAGATAGCAATGTCTGATACTAACTTTCAGTACTTAAACTTTCACACTTAGGAATTTTTGATTCCTTTGATTGTTTGTTGTGACATACCTATTTAGCCGATTGTTGGTATTTTACCCCGTTAAACATTCTACATTTCGGAATATCCCTTGGCCTTTTTATTTATCAGGAAATTATCTTACATGACTCAGACATAGACATACTTTTATGATCAAGGCACACAGATAAAGATTCTAACTTGTTGCTATTTGCAAACTTTCTTTAAAAGACAAGCATCGGACACAGGTCTGTATTTTCATACAACAAAGTGTCTTAGTTCGCCTTAAGGTTTTCTTTTAAAGTTAGCAGATAGCGGTGACAGGTCTGTACTGACGTACAACAAAGCGACATGTCTGCTAACCCGAATCTAAACAGAGACAACAGGTCTGTACTTACGTACAACAGAGTTGCATGTTTTCGACTCTCAGTTTTACATGATATTTCTATTCTTTCCATTTTCAGATGTATTTGATGTTGCCATACATCCCCAGAAAGTTTGCATACCTCATTTAGACTCAATGTTTGTATGTCTTGTACA
This sequence comes from Centrapalus pauciflorus, assembly GCA_020465985.1. Taxonomy (NCBI): domain Eukaryota; kingdom Viridiplantae; phylum Streptophyta; class Magnoliopsida; order Asterales; family Asteraceae; genus Centrapalus; species Centrapalus pauciflorus. The sequence continues at coordinate 181,402 of JAANYP010002257.1, forward strand.
TAAAAATTAAGACCGATTGGTCGTACATCTAAGTTAGTGACACGCTTGACTTTTTCTAGAATATTTTATTAGCCTTGAGATTCCCTATATGTATTATGCCTACCAACACATCAAACTAAATAAAGTATAACACTTAGGATTTAGTTGCATTATGTGTGAAAGCCTAAATACTTAGAGTCTGTAACGACGGTGCTAATTTTCGTCACTTTGAACCTATGTATCTAAGACTTAACTCTTTTTCTGATATTCTCTTTTTTTTTTTTGTATTTTTGTAATTTTTCTCTCTTTTTTCTTTTGTTTTTCATAAGAAAAAGCAGTAAAATAAGCTAACCTACTGACTTACTAAAAATAGAAACTTACTAAAATTAGAAACTTACTAAAAATAGAAACTTTCCTAAATTAGCAGACTACTGTAAAGAAAGAAATACTACGACTCTAAAAGAAAATAAACTTACTACTACTAAGGTCAAATTACTCTGGGTTGCGCATTCCATTCAGTTGAATTAAATACTCAAACCGTGACTTATCAAACGCTTTGGTAAATAAATCTGCTTTATTATCTTCTGTTGCCACTCTTCCCAGTTTGATTAAGTTCTTTTCAGCCCAATCACGAATCAAAATATATGCCTTTATTGTCTATGTGCTTGTTTTACTGTGTTTAACTGGATTATTTGTTATACGCAATAGTAGACTGGTTCTATCCTAATTGGAGTTTGATGTAAGCCAAACCGTTAATCCCGCAATTGTTGTTGTATTCCACAGAACCTGTTCTTTGTGTGACCGCAACTACCAGCAGAGCAACATACTCGGCCTCGCACGTGAAAGATGGCTACACGATGTTGTTTCTTGACATTGCCAGATACCAATCTCCCTCCTAGGAACAACAAACCTCCAGTTGTAGATTTGCGCCGGTTCAAGCTGCATCTGTAGTCAGAATCCGTGAACGCTTCCAACTCTAGATCTCCCTCCGCTTGATACCAAAGTCCCAGCTTCGGTTTCGACTTGAGGTATCGTTAGAAGAATCCGCTTCACCGCTTTCATATGCATCTCCTTAGGATTCGCTTGAAACCTAGCACAAATCCAAACAGCAAACATAATATCAGGTCTTGAAGCAGTTAAATACATAAGTGACCCAATCATGGCCCGATATAAAGTCGGATCCACATCGGTATCACCATCAGTACCCGGCCCGAGATTGTGATTCACTTGAATCGGCGTGCTGAAATGGGCAGTCAACTTTGTTCCTTCCATCCCAAACCGTTCCAATATGTCATAGACATACTTGGTCTGATGGATAAACATGCCTTCCTTCTTCTGGTCAACTTGTAACCCCAAAAAGAAATTCAACTCCCCAATAGCACTCATCTCGAACTTAGACTTCATAACCTTCTCGAAATCTTTGCACATCTGTTCGTCTGATGATCCAAAAATGATATCATCTACGTACACTTGTACCAAGATAAAATGATCTCCCTTTCTCTTCACAAATAGAGTACTATCTATCCTACCCCTCTCAAAGCCATTTTCTAAAAGATGGTTGGATAGAGTCTCATACCATGCCCTAGGTGCCTGATGTAATCCCTAAAGAGCCTTATCTAATCGATATACTCTATCAGGATATTTAGGATCTGTAAACCCGGGCGGTTGTTCTACATACACCAACTCCTTCACTTTCCCATACAGGAAAGCACTCTTAACATCCAGTTGATATACCTTAAATCCTTTGAAGGAGGCAAAAGCTAAAAACAACCTAATTTCTTCTAACCTTGCTACTGGTGCAAACACTTCGTTGTAATCGATTCCCTCCTCTTGGTTGAAACCCTTTACAACTAATCTCGCTTTGTTGCGCGTGACTATACCCCGATCGTCTCGCTTGCACTTAAAAACCCATTTGGTTCCTATTGCAATCTCCCCTCGAGGTAACGGAACTAACTCCCACACTTCTAGTTTCCTAAATTGTGAAAGTTCTTCCTGCATCGCTTCACCCCAGGAGTTGTCCTTAAGTGCCATTTGCACATTTTTGGGCTCTACTTGCGATATGAAACACGAATATAGACATGTATGATATGCCTCGGAGTCGTTTATCATCGACAACAACACAGTGTTGTTATTTACACTACTCCGAGTCCTCACACCCTCGTTAGGATTTCCTATGATGCTATCTATAGGATGGTTCTTGTTAATCCTAGAGGTCTCTATTTCGTCTACCCTTAGATTAGCTCCTAAGTTGGATCCTATTTCACCTAAAGGGGGAACAGGCTCAGCTTCCACATTCTCTTCCTCACGGACGTTTTCCTCAGAGGCAGAACTTGATGCTTGAGTCTGATTCTCAGTGTTAGGTTCTTCTGGATTAGCAACTTCTGGAGACCCATCTACAGTCGCAGTAGGCTCGGACGTAGAGTCGAACGTGGTCCTTGGAAAAATATGGCCATCGTCATTTAGGTGCAACGTCGCCATGTCTTTATCGATTGTACCTGCAGTATCATCCAAAGGAATGTTAAATGACTCAAATAACTTATCATAGTCAAATATCCATTCCGGACCAGTTTGGGGTTCATGTGTATAACTTGTGACTTCAATATTATACACAATCTCCACAGTACCACTCCTTTTGTTAAAAACCCGTTTGTTTGGTGAGTTTGGCACATAACCTAGGAAATATCCTTCGTCAGCCTTTTCACCAAACTTCGGTTGATGTTTTGTTCTTAAAGTGTGCATGGTACTCCAAACGGTTCGAATCCAGTTAAGTTAGGTGGCCGTTTATTCAAAATTTCATAACATGCTTTGTTCAATGATTTGACTGTAAGGACTCTATTTAAAATGTGGCACGCGGTATTCACTGCCTCCCCCCAAAACATGGTAGGAAGCTTTGAATCCGAAAGCATAGTCCTTGCAGCCTCAATCAATGTTCTGTTTTTACGTTCGGCCACCCCATTCTGTTGTGGTTCATATGGTGCACTGAATTGATGCACGATGCCCTTTGATAGGCAATATACACCAATTACAGAGTTTTTAAATTCAGTCCCATTATCACTGCGTATATTTTTAACCCTTGTTCCGTAGGAATTCTCCACTTGGTCTAAGAACCCGATGAGCTTTGTAGCCGTCTCGTCCTTCGTACCTAAAAAGAAAACCCAAGAAAACCGTGAGTAATCGTCAGTGATAACTAAGCAAAACCAACTACCTCCTATACTCCTTTTGTTGATAGGGCCAAAAAGGTCCATATGCAACAAATCGAATGTCGAGGTTATGGAGTTCAGCTTCTTGGACTTGTGTGTCTTTTTATGTTGCTTGCCCGTCATGCACGGTAGACACTTGTCTTCAAACTGAAAGCTCTTCAGAGGTACACCTTGCACCAAACCATTCTTCGTTATGTAGTTCATTTTCCTTAGGTGCAAGTGAGCCATGCGTCTGTGCCACAAAACCGATTCCGTCTCCGAAGCTTTTGATAGTAAGCAGATCGGACCCATCGAATTATCCGGCTTGTTCATGTCGAGCATGTACAAGTCATTCTTCCTTGGAGCCCGCATCAATATCCAATCTTCAGGTATCTTGAATCCCGGCTTTAGCACTAACGCCTCAGTGTCAGTAAATAACACCGAGTTCTTTCTTCTTATCACAGATTTGAGATACACTAATGAGATTATGAACCAGTTTATCAACGTGATAAACTTGATCCAATGTAATCGTCCCATTAGTGACTTCTCCAGTTCCAGTGATATTTCCTCCTTTGTTGCCCGCGAATGATACAAATCCCCTATTACCCCCCTTGAAGTCTGTGAGAAGACTTCTTTCCCCCGTCATATGCCTGGAGCAACCACTGTCGACGAACCACTTGTTGTTTGGACCGGTAGTTATCTCCTGCACATGAAAGAAAAATAGGTTAGTTATCACGGGGAACCCAAGCCATGACTGACTTGGTAATACCATTCTCGTCCACATACTTGAACTCTTTCAAATACCCATCTCGCCTTTCAGGTGACTTGGGCCTTTGAACCGAATTCTGTTGTGGTGCCGAGTGATTTAGATTCACTCTTTGCCTTTGAGTAGGCATTTGTTGTGGTGCTCTAGAATAAGTCTTATTATAATGCATTTCAGACTGTGATCCCTGAGCTTTTACCGGAACATATTGTCTAACAGGAGTATGTGACCTAACTGGAGTGTGTGACCTGCTAGGTGTGGTGCTCCTATAGACTTGTTGAGGTGCTGACCTAGATTGATTAAAGACACGATTCGGTGAATTTGTCCTAACCACTTCTTTTGGTCCAACCTTAACCGGTGTTTGTTTCACAACAGGTTTTGGTGCGGCCTGCACAGTTTTCTCGGTACTCTGAGAACTACTCGTGCTCGCCACACTTGGTGAGGGCTTTACAGGTGTTGGGTTCACTGTCTTAGGGGTAAGTTCTGCTTTCCTATTTGGACAGTGAGAAGCAACATGCCCTTTCTCGTGACATCTAAAGCAAGACATCTTATCCATGGACTTTTTGGTTGGTCCCTTAGATCTAGGTGTCTCACTAGTGTCTATTACCTTTGGTACATCTACAGTGTCTGTCTCTTCGACCTGGTCAGCCCATGAAATTTTCTGTGTTCCTGCAGGTTTTTCACTGGAGGAAGACACAAATTTCACTTTCTTGACCTTGACGGTTGAGTCAGTCACCTTAGGTGTATTTTCATCTTTAGGCTCAGGTGTAGGTTCAGGTAGGTCCTCTAAAACTACTGACTTGTCAGTTTTCTCCTGAGGCTGAGGCACATAGTTATCATTGAAAGGTGGAGGAATTTCGTGAAAACCTAGACCTACAGGCTTCTTAGACTGTCTTTGGGCATCTAAGACTTTTCCTAGGTTTAGGCTCGAATTCCTAAACTTTTCCAGCTTGCTATTTGCCTCTGCTACCTTAACCTTGGTCTCGGCTAGCTCTATGTCCTTGTCTTTCAGACTTTTGGTCAAGGCTTCTACGTGCTCATACATAAGTTCTATCCTAACACACTGCTCACTCAGTTTGTCTTTTAGAACGATTACGTCTTGAGCATCAGCCTTAAGCTTTTCTTTTAAATCTTGTTTTATATCATTTAGGCTAGCATTTTCTATTTTTAAGTTTTCATTTTGAGCAGCTATGGTCTTATGTGAGTCTAAGACTAGATTTAACCTATCGTTAGAACTAACACATAAAGCACATAAATCACGAAATAGAGAATTAGAAAGACTAACCTTAGAGTTATCAGATTCCACGTTGGCCATCTGAGCAGCAAACTCCAGCACGGTCTGATCATTCGCTTTCTCTACCCACATCGGACTGCTGTCCCTTGTGGTCTGCTCATCCTCTTCACAACCATTTTCCGTAACTTCAGCCATGAAAGCTCTAGCATTGGACTCCGGATGTGAACTCCAGTCATAAGAACCATCTAGCTGTCTGTCAGAAGTGACATTGGATATCAGACCCGCTAGATTGGCCTGACCAGATGAAGAACTCGGAAGATATCTCTGTTGGGACTGATTTTGGTACTGTCCTTGTGCTGACTCTGTCCTTGGTATGATTCTACCTTCGGTCTTTGACACTCCCTCGCGAAATGTCCCAATCCCTGACAGTTGTAGCATTTGACCTTGGACTTATCAAATCCTATCCCCTTGTTATTCATCTGTAGATTCCTCCAGTTCTCTTTATGAATCTCTTAACCCTCTGGGTTACCATGGCCAGTTGCCATTTCAGATCCATTTCCTCTAAGTCATCAGGGTCGACCTGATCGTAATCTTCATCCCAAAGAGCCGGATCATTGATCTTCCCTTGAACGCAATTTCCGTATGCGGCCACAAACGAAGCAAGCAGATTCAGATGTTCTTCCGCCGACTTTGCGCTCATTGGCATCTTCGAATAGCTCTGACTGGTCGATGCCTGTTGGACTTGAGGTTGCGGTTCTTCCGATCTTCCTAACCCTAAGAACGCGCGATTCAGTGAGTCTTCGGACTCTGGTGGCGATGACGTTTCTCCGGTGAAAAACGCTGTAGCACTCTTCTGATCAGCTGTCACTGATGATTTTGATGTCTTTCCAAAATACATAGCCGGATTTTGGACTTGCTCGTAATCAGTCTCAGCCTTTATCATTTCGAAGTGATATGCCCTCAACGTTCCCACGATGTCATCCAGTGATTGAGCATAGTATTTATCTTCATTCAGTTTAATCATTGCCACGTACATAGCCCATTTGGCCGGTAGGGCATCAAGAAGCTTGTTGTTCTTGTCTGTGTCAGAATACTCAATACCATGACTTTCAAGCTCTGTTATCAGATGATAAAATCGTGTGATAATATCATCCAACTGTTCATCCTTAAGAGCCTTGAAAATTGCAAACTGTTGGGTCAACAGCTCTGTACGCTTTCTTCGTACCCGTGGATTACCCTCACACCTTTTCTGCAGAGACTCCCAAAGTTCTTTCGACGTCCTCTGAGTCCGAAATGTGTGCAAGATATCTTGAGGTAACGCCATACGGATAATAGAGAAAGCCTTGTTTTCGGCTTCAAATAGTTTCTTGTCATCCTCTTTCATCATCTGGTATGACAGAACCTTTTGACGGCCTTCTACCTCAGATACTGGTGGAATGTACCCTTCATCAATGCACACCCACATGCGCATGTCGTTGAATCGTACAAAATCCGTGAATCTATCCTTCCACCAGTAGTAATCCTCAACTTTCATCAGCTTAGGTGGTGCATTGGCCTTCCCAACTTCGTGATCCATCTCAAGGAATTTCTGAAGGTTTGACATCTTTTCTGAAAGAATTTGAATTTGAACTTAATTAATTTAATTAGAAACTGATTTAAATTAACTTATTCGAATCTAGATAGATTCGAAACTAATTAATATTTAATCTTTTGAAATTAAATTCGATTAAGTCTTAAAAGTCAAGTAGATTCGAAAAAATGTCAGATTCGAACAATTCCTTAGATTCGAAGATATGACAGATTCGAAGGACCCCTTAGACTCGAAGACCCTTAGAATCGAAGGCACAATAGAATCGAAATTCAGCAGAATCGAAGCACAGACTCGAAACAGTAACAAACTCGAAACAAACTCGAAACAATATAGACTCGAGATCCAATTCGAATGTATTAACAGATTCGACACACCACAGACTCGAAACTGACTGAAATTGACTCGATAGGAGCGTATTTTGGTTAGACTCGAAAATAAAGTAAAACCCTAATTACCCCTATAGATTCGAGCGCCGCAAACTCGAAAAACGGCTAACACTTTGATTTTTTGACGTTTTACAGATTAAATCACTATTTTTCAAACGAAAAATAATGATTTCGACCAAAAACGTGAAAAACGACAAAGTGTTTCCCGAATATGAATTTGCTAAGCTCAAAAACACGTTTTTGAGAGAAAAACCGTCCAACTAGCGTCAAGAAACCTAGAATGTATCTGATGAACACGAAGAACACCACGAACACTCCGTAGGCTCTGATACCACTTGTAAGGTCTACCACTGCAAGATCTATCTAGACGCGGATCCGTTAACGAGTGCGGAATCCTCGTTGACGGTTAGACGGACAACTCTCAACCAACGGAAACACGGAGACTATTAGACGCTGAACGAACGACACACGAACGATCCTACGTACTAATTCTCTCCGAAACGGGACTCACCTAGCTGATAAACTCGAGATCGCCTATTGCTTAATTCCTCACGAATTCTGCCAAAGGTCTCTAATGATTCGAGTCTATCCCTAATTATAGACCCTGATTCGAGTCTGTTGTGGGCCAACCTCGAATCTGGCCTAAGGCCCATTCGAATCTGTCCATCTGACAGATTCGAAACTAGCCTATTCGAATCTAAGGATACATTCGAATCTATCACAGATTCGAATGTCTTCCTTTACCTATTCGAATCTATCCAAATGCACTTAAACACTTAAGTGATGAAACTTATGTTTTTAACTTATGCTTGACATAATCTTTGACTTTTATGTTTGAACTTCTTGTAATATGTTACATCAAGTTCAAACACACAATCAATAACAGACAAACACATATTAAACATATATATCAAAACCCTTGTTAATATTCAGAATATTACTTAAATCATAATGCAGATCGATTAGACTGCTATCGTCACACAGGGTGTACCAACATGTGTGAAGCCCTAGTCATCTTTCCTTTCTCACAAGCGGCGCACAACTGCTCCTTTTGAAATTTGAGAGTTGGTAGCCCTTTAACTAACCCGCCTTTTGCTAGGTTGATTAATTCATTAAAATTTAGATGTGAAAGACGACGATGCCATAGCCAAGATGTTTTAGATGTTGCTTTTGACATTAAGCAGACATCCTTTTTCAGATTGATTGAGGCTAGGTCGATTGGGTACAAATTGGTTTTCCGGTTACCTGCTAGGATTTCTTTTCCTTCTCCAGATCTTATGCTGCACCGATTAGCTTTGAAGTTGACCTCTAATCCTTTATCGCAGAGCTGTCCAATGCTGAACAAGTTGTGACCAAGACCGTCAACGTAGAAGACTTCCTGAATAGTAATCTTATCGTACACAAGACTCCCATAACCTTTGATCGGACAGAATTGATCATTTCCGAATCTGACCGTCCCACATAACTTTTCTACAAAGTTAATGAGTGTTTCTCTCTGTCCGGTCATGTGCTTTGAGCATCCGGAGTCAAGGTATCATACATGATTTACCTATAAGACGAAATAAAACATGAGGTACCCACTTATAGTTGGGTACTTTTGATTTTGGTAAATCATGCAATTTAATATGCTTTTTCTCATCAGATATGTCTTTTATTTTAGGTACCCACTTTTTAACAGTTCTTTTTGGTATCCACTTTTGTACAATTCGCGGTGGAATTGTTTTTGAAAGTTGGTGTTTTGGAACCTTTTTCTGTTTGAAAAATGGGTCCTTTTTCTTTGGTTGCCATACAAGCTTATCAGATTTTGCATGCAGTGATTTACACGAAACAGATTTTTCAAATTATCTATTTCTATCTGTAACAACTTTTTCCTTCACTCTCCACTCTTGTTTTATACTCTTGTTTTTCTTTTCTTTCTGCTTGTTTCGCCACTCTTGCTTCCGAGAACCTTTCACAATATAATCTGACATAGAAGAAACACAAGAATTAGTGATTTTAGAAACTTGTATCTTCTGTAAAGGTCTCTTACCTTTTGAATTTTGGACCTTGAGTGCAACAGAGTCACTTTGTGGAAGATGATTCACCTTTTTCATATTTAGGAGTCACAAAAGTAACTTTTATTTTCTCCTTCTTTGGTTGTAAACTTGGTGAATTTTCAGATGTTTCCTTTGAATCTGTAGATATTCTTTGCAGAATTCTAACAGGTTTTTTAAGGTCATCAGATTGTTTGTTGTGTAAAGGTTTTACAAACTTATCTATTTTAACAAACATATCTTCTAATGAGTTAAAATCAAAGTTCATATACAGATCAAATTCCTTTTCAGAGTTAATAGAATCAAGTGGAATTGAAGATGATTGATCTGATAATGTTTTGTTCTCAGGCTGTTTTTGTAACTTTTGTTCTAGAATTTTAAGTTCAGTCTTAAGAGTTTGATTTTCTGTCTCAAAATTTTTGATTTTCAATTCGAGATCATAATTTATCTTTTCAAGAATTGAAATTGGTAAATATAACCTTTGAGATTTAGTAGCAGATTCAGATAAATACTTTTCAGAAGATGTCTGAATATACTCCTCTTTAATGCAAGTATTGTTATTTGATTCATTTATTCTGTTATAATCAACAGAATTTTGCATTTTATCAGCTCTTAGTCTTTTTGAATCTTCACTTGATTCTATCTCATCTGATGCTTTCATAAAAGTCATTTTTAATCCTAGATTCATATATCTGACATCATATAAAGTTGGTGAATTTGAAATGGCCTTAGTCAGATATTTAGGATTATTCCAACCAATACCAGATTTAAAATTGTAAAATTCGGTATCTTTTGGTTGATTTAAATAGATTGTTTGATCTGTTTGACCTCTTTTAATAAACTCATCTTCCAATGTCTTTATTTTCTCATAAAGTTTTGTTCTTTCTTTAAAAATGGCATGATATTTTATAGAATAATTTGAAGCCTCTAATTCTGCCAAATTCAGTTTTTTCTTTTAAGTCAGATATATTGTTATTTAGTTCTTGGATTTTGCTTTGAAGTTCATTTGTTTTATCTTGCAAATCTGACACTGCTCGTAAAGCTAATGCTTTATCCTTGGAAAAGTCCAGTACTAACACATGTTTGTGATTTAGCTTGTTTTCCAAGGAATGAGCATTTTTCTTTTCAGCCTTTAATGATTTCTCAAATTTCTTTAGCATAAAGGCCATTTGTGTTAATTTTTCTTCAAGTAAACAGGAATCATCATTTTCAGATTCAGAGTTAGAATTTACCTCCGGTGTGTCTGAACTATCTGATTTCTCTGAATCTAATTCATCAGTATCTTTGTCTTGCTGCAGCCATCATTCCCTGTTGCCATCATCGCAAATTCTTCGGTCACTTCCTCATCAGACTCTTCCTTGTCCTCATTCTCTTCATCCGTTAACCCAACCCATACCTCATCTTCTGCTACCATTGCTGACTCACTGAGTTCTGATTCATTAAACACTTCTGATTTCAAGCAGATATGGGCATCTTCATCTAAGATGTCTTCATCTTCTGATAACAGTAGCCAATGATCATCCTCAGCCATAAGGGCTTTGCCAGCTTCCTATTATTTGGCTAGAAGTGCCTTTCTTGTGTAGTAATCAGAGTTTTTGACTACTGGCATTCGGCACTCTCGGGCAAAGTGTCCTGGCTTGCCACAATTGTAGCATTTTGCTTTGTTTCTTTCTTGGTTGATTTATCAGATTTGTCATACTTTTCAGCTTTCCTTCCACTGCTTTCACCAGACTTTTCGTACTTCTCTTTCTTGTCAAACTTCCTTGAGCCAGTCTTGTATCTCTTTTTGTTATAGGTTGGCTTTCGATAGAATTTCTTCTGAAATGCCTTAGTGAGTAAGGACATTTGCTTTTTCATCTCTTCTATCTCTGAATCTAGGGATGGCAAAAAAAAAACCCGAAACCGACGGGGAAAACCGAAAACCGACGTAAACGGGCCGGGTTCGGGGACACTAATCGGGGACGGGGACGGTTTCGGGGAAAACCGCTAGGATTTTAACGGGGATGGTGCCGGGGCCGGTATTAGGTAAATAACCGATTACCCGGCCCGATTAACCGTTTAAGAGGCCCGCTTAAAAAACCGATTATTATATATATATATATATATATATATATATATATATATATATATATATATATATATATATATATATATATATATAAACTTTATTTTATTTTCATAAACTTTATTTTGTGGTTTGTAACCGTATTGTTGGTTGGAACATTTCGTAGTGTCGTCTTTCGAACATTGTAATCCTAGTTTATGCATCTTTTAATTGTCGCCGTAACAAGATTTAATCGTTCTCATGAAATGGGGATTTTTGCAGTGAAAATTAACCGTTTAATTAACCGTTTACATTAAATGGTGAAAACCGAATCCCCGCGGTGAAAACCGAATCCCCGACGGGGATCCCCGTATAAATCCCCGCGGTTTTTCAAACGGGGATGGTATGCGGTTTCTTAAACGGGGACGGGGACGGGGGGACTGTTAGGCACAAAAAGGCCTCAGTCAAACCTGCTCTACATCTGAGGGGGAGATTTTATAATCAAACCTGTTGATACATTTGAAGGTTGAATTTAAGGCCTGTTATATGCCTTATTAAAACCTGAAAATGATTTGCAATATCAGTCTAAAGCTGTTCTATACGTTGCATGTGTTGCAACCAAGACAGTTTGTCCAAGCTGATCAGTCTGCTGATCAGGCTGGACATAAACTGTCTACGCTGCTCTACACTGTTGAGCAGCTTGGGCATTTTTAAAGTGTTCTGTTCTTTGTGAACAGAACCTGTTCTTTGTGAACAGGCTAAACACTTTATGGAATTTGTTTCCAAGTCATCATGTATTGTTTTTAACTACCAGATCAGTTTACACAGTTGAAGACAAAGTGGAAAGCAGAACCGCTCAGCCTGCCCAAGCTGTTCTGTTACATGAAGACAAACGGATATTTGAAAAAGGGTGACAGACCTTTTTCTTATATCAAAATAGGCCTTTACAAGGAAGAAAGACGCAAAGTTGACATTCCTAAAATGGTTAAAGGCAATGCAACAGTAGAAAGTAAAAAGACAAAAGTTCTGCACAAGAGAAGGCAAGTCTGCTTTTCAGAAAAGTGCAGAAAAGTTATATTGTCTTTTCAAACAAGACTTCTCCTTTTTCATTCTGCCCAATGAAGATGTTTCTCTTAGATCCTCTAAGTGAGTATAAAAGGAAGCTTCTAAGGTCAGAAAGAACGTGAAGAAAGCTAAGTGCTTAAACCAAGAGTGAACGTGCAAGTGTGATATTCATGCATGCAAATCTTCTGTAAACAAGCTTCTGTGTGTCTAAGCTGTTTACCAAAGCTGTTCCTTAAAGTCTTGTAAAATACAGTGAGTGCATCTTAGTGAGTGTGTTCATTGTAATCTAGTTTGAGTGTGTCTTAGACTAGAAACCATACTGTTGTATTCTGTAATCTCAGCTTGAACAATTCCGCAGTCAAGCTTGTTTGTAATTAACATTTGTTGATAATACATACAAACATTGAGAAAAAGAGTGTGTAGTTTTTAAATACTGTATTCACCCCCCCCTCTACAGTTTATTACTATATACTTTGGGAACCTTTCGGGACCTACAACTGGTATCAGAGCAGTTTAGAGTGTGTGTCATTCTAGATCTCTCATAATCCCAAGTTTCCATGGACAACAGTGCTGCAAACTCTTCTTACTATGACAATGGCTCTATGGGCAAGCCTCCAAAATTTAATCATCAAAACTTCTCTGGTTGGAAGTGCAGAATGATGCTCTATTTAGAGAATCTGGATGTACAACTGCCAGAGATAGTGATGGAGGGTCCCTATGTGCCAACCTCTGTTACTACAATAACTCCAGCGGTTGAAGGAGCTGCTCCTGAAATCAGGACCTTTGAGAAAGCAAAAGCTCAATGGTCTGATGAAGACAAGAGAATGGTAGCTCTGGATGCAAAGGCCAGAAACAACCTGGTCATTTCTCTTCCTGATGATGTGTTCAAGCAGGTTGAGAAGATGAAGACTGCAAAGGAGATGTGGGATACTCTGTGTACCGTCTATGATGGACCCACAATCACACTGGACAACAGGATTAAAAATCTTGTTAGACAGTATGAACTCTTCTTTGCCAAACCAAAGGAGTCTCTCACAGAAACCTACACCAGGTTCACTGCTCTGGTGAATGATCTCAAAGCTGTTGGGATCACCAAGGACAGTCTTACTTTGGTGAACAAGTTTCTGGACATTTTAACTGAGGAGTGGAACTATTTCTCAACCATCCTAAGAAACTCAGGTACTATCAGAAGTATGGATCTGGTCAATCTGTATGGATCCTTACTGAATGATGAACAATCAAGGCAGCAAAAGAGGAATGCCTTGGAAATGTCCAGAAAAGGTACTGCCTTTGTGGCTAATGTGAGACAGTCTGTTAATCAGGTGAGTGATGTGTTCACTCAACCTGATCAACAGGATGATGATAAGGAGGAGGTGTCTGAAGAAGAAGAGGCTGCAGATCTTACTGAACAAGATGATGAGCAAATGATAGCTATGCTTGTCAAAAAGTTCAGCAAGAGAAGATTTGGAAGAAGTATGCTACAAGGAGGTGCAAGTGCTGGCAAAAAGAAAGCATTTGACAAATCCAAGGCTGAGTGCTCCAAGTGTGGCAAAACTGGCCATATAGCTGCTGACTGTGTGTCAAAAGCTGTTGGTCAGTCATCCAAACCTATCAAGACTAACAGGGATGATGGCTATAGGGTTAAGTACCTTATGGCCATGGCTAAGCTGAGGAAATTGGAAAACTCTGTGTTTTCCAATCGCCAGAAGGGACTCATGGCTGAGACATGTGACTGGGAGGAATCTGATTCATCATCTGATGAAGAAGATAATCAGTGTCTGATGGCCAACTCTGATGTTCCATCAACAAGCAGTTTCAAACAGGACATGGCTGAAGCTGAAGCCTTCAGCAGCTTGGAGAACTGGAATCCTACAATGATGTATAAGGTACAAAATTTTATGGCTTACAGTTCTGAAGAAAAAGTTAAAATGTTTGAATACATGCTTGTTGATCTGAAAGCTGCTGTTGAGAAGAATGATGCTTTATTATCTGAAATCTCTAAGCTTAAAGCTGATCTTAAAACTAAAACCAGTAAACTGGACAGTTTCTATAAGTTGGAAACTGAGCTTGATGAATTAAAACACATCAACTCCATTTTACTGGAAGAAAAGAGAGAAAAAGATATAAAGCATGCTAAGCTTCAAAAGATAGTTGACTCTTGGTGCCAATCTGCACAAAAAGTCAGCCATTGTATCAGTCAACAGATCCCTGCTCAAATCCAAGCCTATCTTGGAGGGGATCTTGACACAGCAGCTTCCATTGTTGAAATAAGTAATTTGAAAGAAGACTTGTCCACTCTTGGTGAACTTCCAAATACATTCATCCAAAATGTGAATGGTAAACTTATTTCAACAAACAGGTTTGTCAGGCCTCAAAATACTGACAGCCTGTGTGAACTCAACTCAAAAGCTGATGTTGGAGTTTGTTCTCCAAAACAGCCTGCTAAGTGCTCTGCTAGCTCACACAAGCAGAAGAAAGGAAAACATGCTCAAACTGAAGTTGTGGATGCTAAGCCTGTTGACAAAACAGGTTCAGAGTCCAAAGCTGTTGGTAAAAAGCATGTTAATCCTTTTGATGCTAAACATTTTGAAAATAAGTTTTCAAAAAGTAAGCAGCCTGTTTTCAACAAGGGTAAGTCTCAGGTTGAAAACAAAACTGCTGTGATTTCAAATAAGTTTTCAAATCATGGTGGTAAGTTGGTTTTAAATGAAAATAAGTTTTTCAAAACCAAACGCAGTGAGTATGCTGATAGGAAGCATAAATCACAACTCAGTAGGGGCAAAGGCAAAGCCATTGCTCAAACTGAGACAACTGGGAATAAGTTTCCCAAACCTGTGGAAGCTCAAAAGCCAATCAAGCTTCCTGTCTTTGACATCTGTCCTCCCAAAAAGAGGAAAGAAGAGACAGTCAAAGCTGTGGCCTATGAACTTACCACACAAGCTGTTGATTCTGCAAAAATTGCTAAACCTGCTGAAAGAATCAACAAAAACAGTTCAGAATGTGTTTCTGAAGGACATTCTTCCAAAAGCACCAAAAAGAGAAAATGTTATAAGTGTGGGAAGAAGACACATCTGGCCAAGGACTGTCCTGAATCTGAGGACATGAGGCCTGTTGGCTCTGCTGTTTCCCTCACAGCTGTTACAAGCAGTGGTGGAAATGACATAGTCACTGAGGATGGTATTCAAACTGATACCATTCAAATAGGGAATATTAGTGTGGACATTCCAAATCCATCAACAAGTGTTGATGAAGTAGGAGAACTCATCTGTGTGATGAGTTCCCCTAAAAATAACTAATAATTCTCTTCTCACTCTGCAGGAAAAACAACCTTCCCAGGTTTGGTACTTGGACAGTGGCTGCTCAGGGCACATGACAGGTTGTAAAGACTGCTGAGTAATCTCAGGCCTGAAAAAGGGCCAAAAGTCACCTTTGGTGACAATGTACAGGGATCCACTGAGGGATATGGAACTCTTAAAGCTGGTGCTGCAGTGTTCAAAAGGGTAGCCTATGTGGTTGGGCTAAAACATAACCTTGTTAGCATAAGTCAACTGTGTGATGCTGGCTACAAGGTTAACTTTGATGAGCACCTGGGTTACATATTGGATTCCCAAGGAAAAGTTGTGCTGTGTGCTCAACGAAAGAAAGGTGTATATGTTGTGGATATGCATTCTGCTGATCCCACAACTGAAACCTGTTTTCTCACAAGAACCAACGCTGATCTAAACTGGTTATGGCATAGAAGATTGTCACACCTGAGCTTCAAGAACATCAATAAACTCTGTAAGAAAGAGTTGGTAACAGGTTTGCCTTCTATTACTTTTGCCAAAGATAGATTATGCACAGCTTGTGAGAAAGGCAAGCAGAGAAAAACATCTTTTAAATCCAAACACAACTTCTCTATTGATACTCCACTCTTCTTAATCCATATGGACTTGTTTGGACCTATTAATGTCCCAAGTCTAGGAGGAAGAAGATACACTCTTGTAATGGTTGATGAGTTCTCCAGGTACACATGGGTGATTTTTTTTGAAGAGCAAAGGAGAGGCTGCGAGAGAAATTATTGGATTTGTTAAAAAGATGGAAATGCTGAACTCTGCCCAAGTAAAGCAGCTTAGAAGTGATCATGGTACTGAATTCAGAAACAGTACTCTTGAAGACTTCTGTGAAGAGAAAGGTATCAGTCAAAACTTTTCAGCAGTAAGAA